>APFE031393456.1:0-70712 GCA_000404065.3 Pinus taeda | reverse complement strand
TAGAACATTCTATTAATTGTTGAAGAAAATATTTACAAGGTTATTGCTAAAATGTCTGGCAGTCTCACCACAATCGGATTTGTTAATTATCATCATTATTCCAAAACAAATAGTCTAAAAACGATATAAGCTAACTGACCATAGTTGTAAGGACAAGATATGACAAAAGATAGACAAATTGAACATAACACTAAAACACATACTCAATCATTAGAGTTGGTAGAAGATGGGTTGTCTAGACCCATCCTAGGTAGAGGAGGGGGCCGAAACGAGCATCTGACATGTTGCTCCAAGTGAGCCATCCAAGCCTCCAACTACTCCAATTTGTATATAATGCGCATATGACTGCACTAGACCATCAAAATCCGTTCTCGAAGTTGACACTTGAAACATTGGATTTGAGCCAAGTTTGCCATGACTATCTCATGCTCCTCTTGATGAATTTTCTCATAGGATTCTGACTGCATTTTCACAGACGGGCGCAATTTGCCTTTGGTGGTGCAATAGGGATTTTTCTTATTCCTTGGCAATGACCGACATTCATAGGGGGGTCCATGCAAACTCCCTGTTTCCTTTAAGCTTAGCCCCACCTCCTCTCGCTTCGATATCGAGGTCAAGGTTTGGGTTCCATGACTGCTCCCTTCCACCTCCACCTAAGCATGAGCTATGTCGCGGTGCCATGCACAAGCTACAACACAAATCCTTCCAACTCCTTGGTCACTTTCAACACCGCAACACCACCATAACAAGACCAAGACTGCAACATCATCGCACTACAACAAATCCAACACCAGTAACACCAAAACACCAACAGCCCCGTAACACCGGTAATTCCGCAACAACTGCACAATCGCAACACTTGCAACATCGCAAAAAACCACAATGGAGGTAAATATTGCCCTTGGGTCTGATGACCTTCACCTCCGATCCCTCTTCCTACTCTGTACTGGTTGCCCCACCCAAGTTTGACCTCTGCAAAGAACACCTTCTCGAGTTGAGGCACCCTACTGTTCTATCCCACCCAAGGTTGTACACTGTTCCACACTTAAATTGAAGAGCCACCGAACACCACAAACCCAGAACAATGAGAGGTAACTGGGGCAAGAATTCCCCCAAATCCCCTTTGAAATTGCATCTAGTGCCTCTAACACCAACAAGAATGTACCCAAAAATAGACCACAATTCGATCAAGACACTAGGGGAAGGTTGCTGATGGGTTGAGTTGCAAAAGCTTGCCTAATCAGGAGGGCATCATAGAGAAAGCCAAAAGATATATAGGAATAGGGGAAAAATGACTCCCTCTTGCAACCATAAACCACCTTTGACATCATCGAAAGAGAAACATGTCACCTTATCCTGCTTCTAAAACTTATCGCCATGGTGTCGCATGTCCCAAACTACCATCACCATAGTATCATAACAATTCCCATCAAATTCCGTAGACTTCCCATATCCAATTGGCCTCTAGTTAAATGCACATGAGCGCGGCTCGCTGTGTTCACATGGATCGACTGTGGCGTACCCTGCCACACATTCATCCTACATGTCATGCGCATGGGAAATCTGGGGGGGAGGCCAGGCCCAACCTCCACTATCCTCAATTTTGCCACCGCCATCAGTGTGTGTGTGCGCATTAGTTATCTTCTAAGTTGACTTTTTTGTTCTTTAATAGATTTTATGATTAATTTTCCTTTTAATTTTGTTTCTTAATTATAACTCCTTTATTTCTATTAATGAATTTTCAAATGTTGATCGTGTTATTTGTTATTTTTTTAATATATTAATTTATTTTTACACATTTGTGATAATATTCTTTGTTTGACTTTTCTTAGTTCCTAATTTTTATTGTTTGGTCTTTTCCTTTTTTCTTGCAATATTTTCTCCTTTTAATTTTTTTCTTAATTACAAGCCCTTTATTTAATTATTAGCAAGTTATTAGATGTTATAGAAATTTAATAAATATTGATATTTTATTATTAAATTACATCGAATTTTAACCATTGGTAATTTTTCTTTCCTATCTACAATATTTATTTGCAATCCTAAATCAAAATCTCCACCTCAGTCATGATGATGAATCACAATTGATGGTTCAAACTCATCGACACAATTATTTTGAATGTGGTTTTACGTAATATACTTTCTTGAGAAAATATGAACCGCGGAATCCTGAATTTAGAAATTAATGAAATATTATTAATTACATTTTTTACCATAATAAATTTAGCCGTTGTAATTTTTTTGCATCTCTACATTATTTAAATATATTCTTGGATCACACTCTCCATCTTAGTTTTGATGATCAACCACAATGGGTGGTTTGAAACACAGCGATCATATATTTCTGAATGTGATTTCACTTAAAATATTCCTTCTTGATGACATGTGGCATGTCAATATGGAACTTTCAATAGACTAATAAGTGAAAATCTTGGTGACACACGACCAACTTATAATGCACCATATAGTAGGTATGACATCATAGTGATGTGAAAAATAGGGTGACTAATATCCCTTAAATCTTGGTCATTTAGTATGGTCATGTAGGTCATCCTAATTACTTAAGATGGTTCCCATCATGTATAAATGAAGAACTGTTCAAGATTTAATGGATTCTTGAAGGAGTGGAAGAACAATATGAAGGAATGACCTTTGTGGATAGTCCGAGGCATTGCAGTGCAACGGTTGTAGGGTCGAAACCCTATAGAGTTTTGGTCTTTGACATGGAGAGGGAAGATCATTTTCTTGGTTGTTCATTTGGTATGGCCCTTGTTCCTGGAAAAACAATTTTTTTTTTGATTCGATGAGGAATGGGGAATTAATTTAATTGGTTGTTCGTTTTGCCCTAGTCTGTGGCAAAACAATATTTTGATATGACATGGATCGGGCAGTGCATTTGATTGGTTGTTCATCTATTTGATATGCCTGTGGGAAAATAATGATTTTATCTGACGTGGAATGAGAAATGCATCTGATTGATTTTTTGTTTGGTTGATTGGTCTATGGCAATTTGTTTTTGGATCTAACATGGAGTGAGCAGTGCATTTGATTGGTTGTTCAATTGGTCCATGGAAAAACAATGTTTTGATTTGATGTGAAGTGAGGAGTGCATCTGATTGGTTGTTCATTTGATTTATTAGTTTGTGGGAAAAAAATGTTTTGATTTGATGTACAATGAGTAGTGTATTTTATTAGTTATTTGTTTGGTTGATTGGTCTATGGAAAAACAATGTTTTGATCTGACATGGTGTGAGTAGTGCATCTGATTGGTTGTTAGGTCTATGGAAAAACAAGATTTGGATATGATGTGGAGTGATCATTGCATTTGATTGGTTGTTCATTTGGTTGATTGGCTTGAACTTGATTCATGGAAACACAAATACCTTTGATATGATGTGGAGTGTACAATTCATTTCATTTGTTGTTCGAACTGGTCTAGTTCGTATGATTGACTAGTTCAAATCTGATTCATGGAAACACAAATATTTTTATCAGACGTGGAGTAATAAATTTATTTGATTGGTTAGCCCTGATGTGGATTCCTCTGGCACTCCTATCCCGTGGCCTGACATGGAGATCTTGATAGCTTGGTTATTGGAATGATACGTGGGTTGACATGGAAAGTGAAAGTCTGGTCCTGGTCCTGGTCCTGGTAGCATGACGTGGTAGGAATCTTGAGGTAAGATTTAATAAGTACAATATTCTAGTCATGTGCAAAGATCCCTATAGCACAATTTTTTGGTGTATGTTTCTGTCCTTGTGAGGTCAAGGGTTCAATCCTGTCAGTAGGTTGATTATTTTTATTATTTTATTTGGAACAAAGAATCATTCTATTGAACACTTAACCCAACCGAAGGTAACCATTTCGTAGAATGTCTTCCAGACCTTGTGCATTTTTTAAAATGTGTAATGGAAAGAACCGTTTTGTAGAACATTGAATGTTTTCTAATGTTTTGGGGATGAAATTGAGTGCAAATTGATTTTGAAAAAGGATTATTTGGTGGAATTTCTTTGTAATTTGATAAAGGGAAGTTGAAAACAATTGTTGAGATAAGGGAGGTCATGATTACTGGAAATATGAACATGTGAACAATTTTTTAAATATTAACAAGATTCAAGTTGATTTGGTTATGATTTGAGCTTGTGTATATAGTCTAAAATATTTTGAAAAGTAGTCCACACTAGGTGGAAGAAGGAGGTGGTGGCCTCAATAAAATTAGAGCCTACAATAACTCGAATCTTGCGCATTTTCAAGGTTGGTGCCTCAATTAGGTTATGGCCTATTGCAAATGGGTGCTTTCACATCTTGGGCATTAGTGCCTCTAGCAAGTTAGTGCCTACAAATTTTCTTATAGGGGTTGGTGCCTCTAGCACGCTGGGGCCTGCAAATCTATGTAAAAATATTAAATAAGAATAAAAATGAATTTGTAGTTTTCTCCCATAAGGTTTTTCACGTAAACATTGGTGTTCTCATGTGTTGATGCGATGATGTTTTCTTGATGCACAATTCATTAATTTTTGCATATTATTTTCTGATGTATTGTTGTTATTGATGAAATGTTTTGAAATGATGAAGTTGCTATTACATTGATTAACACCCCTGTACAAACTCTCAGTGTGATCTTTGGTCTAATACTAGTATCAGAACTCAACATTTATCATAGTTTTTCCTTTTTCCCTTTTATATTACGGGTATCAATCCATTTCAAGGAGTTCTCCTGAACAAATGTAGAATATATAATGACTGCATTTCTTTGAGACAATTCTATTTCTAGGGGTTCCACAATATTTTTTGTTTCTCTATCACTATTTGAGTGATATAATTAGTGGAAGTAATTTTGTTCACTCAGTGACGAAGCCAGGATCATGATGGAGTCTCTTTCAATTTTAGTCATGGGGTGAGCCCCATTAGTTGAGAGATGAACTAGCTCTACATGTGGCTCAGTAGAGTCAGAAGGAGTTGATTTGGTTGTAGGAGTCTTTTGTTGCTAGATATTGTCCTGCTTGTGAGCTGAAGAGTTCTTAGATCCCTTTGTATTGCTTTTTTAATAAAGTTTTTTCTCTTTTAATTTTATTATTTTTTAGTGATGTGATTCAGATGTATTTTTTATTATTATTTATTTAAAAAATCCATTTTGAAAAAGGATAAAAAAATATATATTAAAAAAGCATAACAATTAATTTTTTTGTTTGGTAAGCTAACAACATTTATATTAATATAAACAAAATTTACATCATAGATCTCCAAATGACCAAAATTAACAGACTCATCATGAGGATGCAAACGATGAAGTCTTGTTTAATTGACACTAAGACAACCCAAATTTACAACATAAATATGACATGTACAAAAGTATAGGAAAAGGAATAAAAGACACACGAACAAACATAAGGCATATGAGAAAATATTAGATAGATGGCATAAAGACTCAAGCCACCTGGTAGAAAAATACATAGAAATTATAGAGGTTACAAACATTTTCCAGAACATGTCCCATGATATTACAGTTTGATCAAGCTCATCAGTTGAGATAACCCATATGCAATGAACCCAAGTGTCTAAAAATATGATTACATAGTGCCACTACGCTGCGAAGAGCTTGGAGGAAGAAATAGGTGCGCCACCCACTATAAACTACCATCATAACCTGATGCTAAACAAAACTACCTATAGAACCACAAAGAGGGCATAATCAAAGGAGCACCCACGTGGAATACAAAGTTACACAACATTGCAGGGAGCCTAGAGTCAAAATAAGGTATGTCACCCACTTTCAACAACCAAAATAACATGATACCAAGAAAATCAACTTGCAACAACATACTTAAGAAATAATTGAGGGAGTACATGCATAACCAACAAAAGGTAAGTTCAACATAAGACATTCGAATAATAACATGGAGTCGAGCCAAAGTAAATACACTAAGTAATGCACCCTAGAGACCCTCACTCTCCAAAAAACCAATAGAACCAACACTTGGAATTGGCTGTCTAGAGAAGGTAGCTCTAAAAAAACACCACCAATTCAAGCTCCATGAATTGAGAATTATGGAGGCATAATAGAAAGAAAATTGACCCAGAAACATTTCTTCACCCATAAGCAGGACTAACTAGGAAAGTGATAAGCCAAAGCCAAATTCTTTTAACCCAAACTCAGCAACAAGGCACCCACCACATCCACAAAGTACAGATTTGATACAAGGGACAATTCACAAAAAAGGAATTAAAATTTTCAGAGGAGGAGTAATCCTCCCCTTGGCATCACCACCCTTCGTACCTATGTCAATTCATTCCCAACGTGATAAATTGGGCCATCAAGATGACACCCCAACATTCCTCCCTACCTAACGTGGGAAATTTAATACCCTAAGCTATCAGGTTGGCACCCCAACATTTCTCCTCCAGGCGTTGCCACAAAATCCACACGCTGAGACAAATGTGCATATGGCACAATGTTCAAGGCAACTACCTCTTGTACCTCCTGTGATTTGTATGCACCCCCATCGGGGAAATATAAAGATTATTATTATTATTGATTTATTTTCTATATTTTTAATTATTATTTTTATTTAATTAATTAATTTATTTTTTAATATATTATTTTCTTCACATTTTGAGATATTACCTCCATTTTTTACCTTTTTTAAATATATTTATATGTTTTCCTTTTATTTTATATTTTTAATTATTTTGATTCCAATAGTGTCAATATTTTTTCAAATAAATTGTACTTTCAACATTAAAAAATGAGGATGTTACAAATAACATTACTTTTGTATTTAGAGGTTCATTTTAATGGTACTAGTTGTCAAGGCCATGATTTCAAAAAGATACAATTTTAGCCTTGAAAAAATGGAGGTGCTACTGCTAGTATCATTTTTAAATTTAGGGGTTGATTTTACAATTTTGGTAATGATAGTACTAGTTGTTACATCCATTTTTTTGAAAAAGTTGTAAATTTAACCTTGTGAAAAATGGTGGTGTTATTTAGAGGTTGATTTAAGGTTTTTGTTGACCACATTACGAGATTGTTAAGACCATGGTTGCAAAAGATGGTAATTTTAAACCCATTTCGCCCTAGAAAGGGGTTGTACTAATGGAAAAATTTTCAATTCAAGGGATGATTTTAAAGTTATTGTTAGAAGCATTATAATGATTTAAGGTTAGGTTTTAAAAGATTGTAACTTTAACAAAAGATGTTTCTATCTATAGAACCACAATTTTATTTGGTGGTTGATTTTAGTGTTTTTGACCTAAATATATTAGTATTTAGGGTTAGAGTTCTAATTTTGAAGCCACATCTTTTGCTCATTTGGTAATTATGTTTCATGATATCCATGAAGTCTTTAATTATTTTTCGTACTATAGAAGTTATCATGTTTATATTCCTTAAGTTTTCAATTTGGAAACACAAGTATCCATACCCATTGATGCAATTGTTTTTATTGATGAACACCAAAATTTTCATAGCTCGAAGTGTGATCATGTTTATGATATGGATATTTATTTCACCCACTATAGCCTTTATAATGTTTAAGCCTATGAAGTGAAACAATGTATATATATTATTAAGAAAATATAGATAATAATTAATGAAATACACATAGTTCAAAGAGATTTACCCTAGAAACCCATAATCAAGTAAATAAAAAACCTTAGAGCTACAATTCTCTTGTCCTAATTTATTAACTTCATCATTCACAATACAATATATAAGAATTATGTGGAATACAAAACCATAACCCATTTACCCAATTTAATTACAACCCTAGTTACTTTACTAAAATTATATTACAATGTGCGAAAAACCATTGGCCAAAAACTACAATAAAACCCAAAAAAATTCCTCGAGGGATTTTCCCTCGAACTGTTGCATTCCCCTCACCAACACATATCAACAACATATGGAGATATACATGAAAAAGGTATAACTCATAAAAATAATATATCCCTACAATACATCCCCAACAGCCTTGCGATCAACTTCCCCTCTAGTCTCATTTATATATTTCTTTTCTTGTCTATCAAGACCATCAAATTATAGGTAGTATTGCGAAGGAGCTTTAGGTTTGCAAGTGTTAGTAAAGACATAGCCCAAAACCATGCTCTTGATGGATGTCATAATCACTTGCAACCTATCTTCTATGAAGGATTCCATATACCTAATTTTCCAAGCATCTCTCTTATACCAATGTTTTTGCTTCCTTCTTCTCCCATTGTCACCTTTTTGCATCTCTTTGACTTTTTCCCCTTCTTTAAATATTATTTTATCTTATTAACTAAATTTTTGGTGTTAATGGCTCCGGCCAAACTTTCTTAATACTTTTCCTTCCACTCCTTATTTCTATTTAGGAGTTGTTCAAGTTTCTATTGGAGTTGCATAATGTGGTCATATCCACTCCTAAAACCACAACATTGAAGGAGAGGGATTTATTCATCCAAATGCATGGTTGCTTCAATTTATTTTCTTTTCTCAACTTTGAAAACAACCACCCTTTCGCCCAAGGTTTGTTATTTTTTGTGGAGGATGAAATTCGTTTCTTAAATAACTTACTCTAGCATTTAATTTCTACTTTTTATGCTCCACCATTTGTTAAGTTAAATGGAATATTGGTGCTACCTAACTACTCTCCAATGATTTAATCATGTGTTATTTCTCTTTATGAAGAGATATAGCTTTAGTATCTATTTGTGAATGAATACCCAAGAGACCGACCTATTCTCTAGCCACCTTTTTTCCATCTCTACAACTTTTATCTTGGCAATCGAAAAATGGTTTTGAGTGATGGTGGATTCAAACTTCTTCTTGAAGGCTTCACTTGAGAGGGAAATAAGAGGAAACTTAGTTATTTCAAACTTGACTTAGTTAACCCTCTAATATTAATGTCTCAATTATAAACATTGCTTCTAAACTTAGGGTTCTAAAGTAGTTATGACATATTGACCTATATTATCATTGTAGATAAGTATAAGGTTGGGTTTGGCTATATTTTTAGAAGTCTCTCCGGTAGCTAATACATATTTGCTGACTTTCCTCCTTTCCTTTTTCTCCTTAACTATTTGAAGGGGGTCACAATAGTTGAAGGGTTGAATATATTGAACCATTTGGGCTATTGACTAGTTATATGTGAGTGCTAGCACTAGTACTTATTCCATGCACCCATCTTGGTATAGATAGAGAGAGCACATATCTTGGTATAGCTAGAGAGAATATTTGAAATTTTGGGAGGGGAAGGGGCAAGTCATCTAACTTGTTATGGCATGATTCATTATATCATGGCATTTTCAATATATCTAACTATTTCTCCCCATTATATCTCTATTCTTTTATTCTTAGTCTCAACATCCTCTTCATCTTTCCCATTCTATCTTTTCCTACTATTCACTGAGGTAGTTTCAATGACTACTTTTTTTATACAACCATTATTTATTCTTTTTCCCCTCTCCTTTCTTCTTCCTCTTTTGCATCCAACTTTATAAATTCTCTTTTCCTCCACTCCACGTGTGTTTTTTTCTTGTATTTTAAATTTTTCATTGTCTATTTGGTCTCTAGCTTTGCTTTCCCCTTTTCTTCTACCATTTTGGATTTTTTCTCATCTTGATCCTATTTCTTCTCACTCTCTTTTACCTTCTTTTCCTCATTTGTTATTTGTGCTAAATCTTTGTAATACTCCCACCAATTTTTTTGTAAATTTGTATACCTTCATACTAGACTAGTGAGCCGGAGACATTTTTGGCAGTCCTACATGCATATGTATTTATGTTTGGTATATTTTTAGGACAATATGTGTAGGCTTATATGTTAGTTTTGATCATACGTCCAAAGGGATAGGATTGTATATATTGTAACAAATGTACATATTTTACATATAATAAAATAATATGAAATGAGCTAGCTGTGATGCCACTCCATGGTAAGAGTATGGGAGGCACATAACTCCACAATCATGCACAATGATGTTGAAGATAGTTGACGGTGATAGGTGGACACCAAGGCCCATGTGGCATCGGTGTGCCACATGGAAGATGGAAAGAGGCCATCCAGTGTGGGATATATAATATATATATATATATTTATATATATAAATATATATATATATATAAATATATTATATATATATATATATATATATATATTATATATATATATATATATATTTATATATATATATATATAAGGGGGATCATTACTCATTCATGATCTCTATGGATGATCATTGGGATGAGCATTATAGGAGGATGATGATGGTTTAGACTTTGGTCTTGGGCGAAGAATTGGTGAGCCTTGAGTATGGGTTCTAATATCAGCTAGGAGTTGCTTAAGTTGTGACTTGGAGGGTGCTTAAATAGCCCTATAACATCATGGCTATTGGGTTGGCACCTTGGCAATTATCGTCTAGAGGGTTCCTAGAGCCATGGAGCAACATGATTGTTGGGTTGGCACCTAGGTCATGAGGATTCAATTATTACTGGTTTACTGTTGCCTATAGGGTTGCAATCCCGATTCGGGGGTGACCCATGGTTGAAATTAATGAACTATGTGGTCTATAGAAAGGTGGAACAGGGAGATCTCGTAGCTAGTCAGATTCTCTTGCACTAATAAGTGTTCTTGATAAACATTATGTTGATTTGTTTATATGTATGTGTCATGGTTTTCTTATGACATATGCTACTATTTTATAATGGACAAACCCCCTAGAATTGGGGGTTTTGTACCATCATATATATTCATGATAATTCTGCTTTACATATATTTTTGATGTATATTATTTCACTTGTCTATTAATATGCCAATAATACTACTAAGTTCTAGTACTGTTGCGTTTATTATGAATTATAAGTATGCAATTGGAATTATAGAATTTTGCATTTATATATGCTAAAACCAAGTTCTTCACCTATACAAAATCATATGAATTAAAGGTTGAGGAGGTATGACATCACCTAGTAGGAAGCTGGAAACATTGCAAATGATATCAGAGCCCAGTTTCAACATTGGGTTTGATTGGGCCACTGTTGAAAGAAAAACAAGAAAAATTTGAATGTTCATCAATTTCTTGACAAAAGTGTTAGGGCCTAAATCTACCTCAGGCTGAGAATGGCAGGTCTAGGGTAACATCAAACCACGCTTAATCTGGTAGCTAGCCCTACCAGGCTGGGAGAAGGCTCTCTCCTTGTTAATCTCAGAAAAATATAGCAATTGAGGCTTGAGATGACTGATGTAAAGACTATTTTTAGGCTAGGTATATGATCATAGGAGTTTGATTGAGTTTTATGTTGGTTTGCTGGATCAAAAGTGAAAGGCAGTTTTGGGTCCGGGGAATGAACTCAGTCTTGCAGAGATTTCTATGGGGCAAGGTAAGAAAATTCTTTGGTACTTTGAAATAGTGATATGGAGAGATTTAATACTAGTGAGGAGTTGGAGAGGGCATGAAAGTATCAGGCATCCTCTTCAAACAGTAGAAAACATGAAAAGCTAAACAAACCCTAAGGTAGACCACTGCAACATCAATGATTTCCACCTTTATACTTGATTCATTTAGTTAAGCTGAAAAGAGAGAAACAACACTAAATCACCTTGCCACAATAATCCTACAAAATGCTGCAAACCCTAGTCTATTTCGTTGCCAAACTGCAGAGATGAATGTACAATGATGCTCAAAGATTTCACAAGAGTCCAACCTTTACAAATGACTGAAAAAGTACTAGATATAGGAAAAAACCAACCCATGCTAGCTTTTAGGGGCTGAATTCATGAGTTTAGGAGCTGTTTCAATAAGATCTAAACTAAAAACTGAAAAATAGGCAATGGAACAACTTGCTTCTAAAATCTAGGAAACTGATTCATTCAGTTCAAAACCACCTATACATCATGTATCTACCTCCATGAGTAAATTTTTATCATTTTTACATCAAATTCCACCAAGTTACATCAATTTACATCATGAGTTTGACTATGAGAGAGAAAAAGTCAAACTGAGAAAAAACTAGGTGAAAAACATAGTTTTTTGGCAAAAATGGCACTTTTCCATCCTGTGCGTAGCGCCACTTTTCCTGTGCGTAGTGATTTTTCCCAGCTGATTTTGAAAGCCTTCCCGTGCACCACATTTTCTCCAAGTGGGCTTGTTTGAAAGGTACATCTGTCTACTTTTCAGAACAAGTGGAATTTTTGAGTTTGGTGTTCATTTTCCCCTCCAAAGATCACTTCTCCCAACACTGCTTCCTGTGTGGCCAAAAAGGGGCAGAGAGGGCATTTTTGAGGTGTTTTTGACCCTTTTGGAGGCCCAAAACTTGACAATTTTTTTTTGTTAAATTTTCTCCTATTAAAACACCATCAATAAGGAGTAAATCTCTTAGAATGACAAAGTGGAATGTTTCAGTTACTCAAGGAATGAAGCTTGCAAAGATTTGGAGCTTGGGAAGGTTGATTTGGTGAAATTTAAGCTTGGAGGGTAGGTGCGTCGTGCCAAGACACAAGTGCGCCATGCCCATTCACTTATATTTGCAAATTCTGTGCTCTATGTGCTGCGCCTCTACCCAGGTGCACCACGCTAGGAAGATTTGCACAATTTTGCTGTGATTTTCTCTTTTTGGGCCTTAAATCGCGATTTTTCTTGTTCACTCTCTCTTTAACATGAAAAATGAAGTCTTCAATACAAAAAACTTGATATACCCATTGAATTTAATTTTTCATTTATATGAACCAACTTTTCTAATGCTTGCTTTTAACTTGTTCTTTAAAAACTTTGTTTTGCAATTTGGCTCTCTTTTTGGCCTTCGATGGACTAATGCTTTGAATTTCTTGTCTCTTTTGTAGGAGCTGGAGGTGCAGGAGTTTGGCAAGGTGACCCAGGGCTATAGATGTACTTATTACATATAGGAAAACTAAAATTACATACATAAAACATAAAAACTTTGTTTTTCCTCAAAACAGGGTTTTGAGGAAAAATCAATTACTGAGAAGGTCATTATTGAAATTTTGATACTGAGACCTTATTAAACCTCGTCATGTGCTTGCTGACCATTATTGAGCTTTTTCGTGACTACAGTGACAAACCCTAGACCTAATGAGACCTGAAACCCTAAAAATGACTCTTGCAGATGTAAAGCCAAAAGATGAGGGTAAATGACCTGAATTTTGTGAAAATAGGCTAGCAGGTAAAGACCATGAGGGAAATTAATAATGAGCCACTACCATTAGATGATCCATAACCTAATGGAATGCAGCTGATTGGATGAGACACCTAAAAACGCATGCAACAAGATAATTTTGATCACTAATGGAGGGATGAAGATACTGACACTAACATTGGCTCCAATGGGGATGGCAGCTCCTAGGAGGTGCCAAGAACTACAGATCTTTGGAAAGAAAACAATGCCTCTTCCATTGGGATATGGAGTCAATAACTTCCGCAAACATAAAACAAATATTTTGACTTAAAACTGACTCAATTACAAGATTGAAAACTGACTCAAAAACTGACATCAGACCTTCAGTTTTATAGCCTTCACTTAGGGCCCCAAACTGACTGAATGACGACAGTGAACACTTTAAATGAAGGAAATAAAATGGTATGTACAATGACAAATTATGAAAACAGAAAATATCTCAAAGATAATACCGTTTCAGCAGCCGACCATTGACCGGCCCTCCCGGATAATCGTCCCCGTTCATTTCCTTGAGGAGAAAAGCATTTTGACCCTGATATGCAGCAGTGTTGGATGGTCCTTTCCATAGATTCTTGAACTTTCCATGCTTGCCTTTGTCCTCGTTTCTAGCATCCCACTTGAGCACTATATATTCAATCTAAAACTTATCTGACTTTGCCTTCCAGTCATAGATTTTCTTGATTCTCTCTTGCAGCCTGAAATTATTCTGGAAAACCTCCTCTCTCATCTGCTGTAAATTTATCATTTGGTTTATCCTTCTTTGAAAATGATCCTCTTCGTTGCCAGCTTGCTCCAGAAGTTTTACCACCGGGACTACGAAAGATGTTGGGAACACTATATCAACAACATATACTAGTTCAAACGGAGACATGCCAATTGTTTTCTTCTGACTTACTCTATCTGCCCATAGTGCATTAACAAGCTTTTTGTGCCAGCTCTTTTTGTTTGTTTCCAGTAGCTATTTGATGATGTTAACCAATGATTTATTTGAAGATTCTGCCAATCCATTACCTTGCGGACAATATGAAATTGAATTCCCCAAGGTAATTTTATATTTATTACAAAAATCAATCATCATTTTAGTTTTAAAAGCTGTTGCATTATTTGTAATAAGCTTTTTAGGACAACCAAAACGTGACAAAATATTATATTTGAGAAACTGAATTATTACCGTATCAGTGGCTTGCTAAGCGGGGATGCCCTCAATCCATTTTGTAAAATAAACCGTTGCTGTCAAGATACTCTTATGCTAAGCTGAAGATGTAGGATGGATCTCTCCAATAAAATCAAGGCCCCACTGCTGAAACAGAGCACGCACTTCAACCAGCTTGAGAGGTAATGGTTGCAATTTTCTCCTTCCCTAAACAATTTGACATTCGTTGCAGCTTGTAACAGTTTTATAAACATCGGCAAAGAGGGCAGGCCAATAGTACTGTGCTCTCAAAATTTTATTTGCCGCCATCTTCCAAAATAGGTGGCCTCCACAATCTCCCTTGTGAAAATCATCCATGACCTGTTTTTCTTCTTCCTCAACCGAACAATTCAGCAACATACCTCCAAGATCTTTCCAATAAAACGCATTATTCATAATACAAAATTTGGCAGCCTTTAATTTCAGAGTTCTACTTTTATTTTTAGCCATTCCCGGGGGCGGTGAAAGATTTTGGAGCACATATACAATATCTGAATACCAAGAGGAACGGATAAAAATTTCTGATACCTGAACAAGTGAGCTGTCCTCATCTTCTTCGGACATGGTAGTAATCAAGTTTATGTCCAAGGCATGCAAATTAGACTCAACCATCAATTTTTCCAAACCTTGCCCCTTGATGAGATTTGTTGGCTTTATTTCCAAGTCATATTCTAATAAAGCTATGTTCCATTTGCCTTCTCCCTTCTGGATCTGTCTGTACTAGAACATCTTTGAGGGTTGCGTTAGGAACATAGGCAAGAATATGAGAATGCAAAATATATACTCGGAAATCTTTCACAACTTTCACCAAGGCAAGAGCTTGCCTCTCAATAATATTATACTTTAAGGCTACATCTCTTATTGTTCTGCTGAGAAAGGCAATTGGCTTCTCCAGCTGGTCTCTTTTCTACATTAAGACTGCTGCCATAGTACGCTTTGAAATGAATGAAAATAAAATGAAATCTTGAGAATAATCTGGGCTGGTCAAAATTGGAGTTGAAGAAAGGGCCAACTTCACCAAATTGAAAGACTTTATTGCTTCTTCAGTGCACTTTACTACACTATCTTTCTTTAACATGTTTGTGATTTCCCTCAAATGTTCTGCTAGATTTGGCACAAAATGAGGTAAGAAGTTCTTCTTACTGTTGAATTCTTGGATCTCCTTTTTACTACGGGGAAAATAAATTTTCTGAATAGATTCCAATCGAGCAAGATCGATGCAGATGCCCTCCTTTGATATGATGTGACTGAGAAGCTTTCCTTCATCCATGGCAAATAAACTCTTTTTGGGATTAAGAGATATGCCATACTTTCTGCACCGTTGAAAAACAATCTTCAAATGGTAAAGATGTTCCTCATCTGAATTAGAAAAAACTGGCAAATCATCAAGATAAACTACTAAAAATAGATCTTTCTCATTTGCAAAGGCGATATCCATAGCTCGCTGAAAAGTTGCACCAACATTCTTAAAATCGAATGGCATCTTGGCATAATGGAAAGTCCCCCACGGAGTGGTGAATGTTGTTTGTCTCTGTCATCCTCAAGGACCAAAGTATCCAGAATACCCATCGAGCAGTGACATACAAGATGCCCCAACCACTCTCTGGAGTATGTGGTCCATCTTTGGCAACGGATAATTATCTTTCAAAGACACCTTATTCAGATTTATGAAATCAATGCATAATCTAATCTCACCTGTCTTTTTTTGCATTGGCACCAAATTTGAAATCCATTTTGAAAATCTATTTGGAATGATTATACCAGCCTTATATAATCGATTCACTTCCTTCTCTATGGATGGTAGCAACTTAGGATTGATCCGTCTTAGGTTTTGGCGAAATGGCTTTTGGTTTGGCTTGATTGGAATGATGTGCTGAATTATAATTTTGTTGTACTCCTTCAAATTTGAATAGTACCATACAAATACATCAGTAAATGAAGACAATAAACTAATGTACTTTGCCTTTACCTAAGGAGGTAGGATAGCGCCTTTGACAACTTCACCATCTTTGGATTTTCTGCTATTCCAATATTCACGTCTTCAACTCCCTTTTCAGTCGGCATCAAACTTGGCTTCCAGGATACATCATCTTGGTCAAATAATTCCTTTAAAGGTATGAGGCCTTTAGGGATGACATTGCCTTTCAGCTACAAAACTTCCATCTGATTTACTTCTAAGTCTGGTTTTCCATTATCTTGCTCACCATCTATAGAAGTGTCTTGATATTTACTTTCATTTCGCAGAAATTCTTCAATCTCTTTGTCATCTTGAAACACTTGCCAATATCTTTCATTATCAGGGACAACTGGGTGATGTTTCACATGAATCTCAAGCTTGTTGTTTGAATTCATCGGAATCTTCAAGTTACTTGTGGTTGTTGCAAGGGAATCTGCAATAACATTCTGTGCACGTGGAACACATGTCAAAGTAAAATCTGGAAACAACCTCAAAATGTCTAAAACCACATTACGGTAAGTCCTCATTCGAGGATGTTTTGCTTGGTACTCTCCCTTGACTTGCTTGATTACTAATTCAGAGTTGCCATAAACTGAAATTATTTTTGCATTCAGCTTTTAAAGGATTTTTAAGCCTGTAATTAGTGCTTCATATTCTACTTCATTATTAGAAAAATCAAAAGCCAACTTGTATGAAAAAACTCTTATATTATTTGGGACCTTATTTGGTGAGAAAACAAGGCTGCGTATCCAAATACCAATTTCGGTACCTTCCCTACCTACTGCTCCATCAAAGTACATACTCCACAAACCAACTTCTTCTTCCAAAAGTTGAAATTTTGCCTATTTTTCTACCTTTGGCTACTGTCCATATTTTTCTTGCTGCTAGTGGAATGTTGACTGCTCAGCGGTACTTTCAAGCCTTTGCCTCTCTTGATGAATTACAACTCTGAAATTTTCAGTAATCTCGGGTATATCTTCAACTTCTACTAATTGACTATTTACATCATTGAAACCACTGTCAGAATAAAGAACAAAAGACTCTAAATATGTAGGTACATAATTAAGTGGATGATTCATAGGTTTCTCCTTTCTCGTGAATATGTAATTCATCTTTCTCTCTCTATATAATTTCCTCATTTGACAAAACACGGGAATAGTAGCATAGGGGAAATCTAACTGCAATGTCCCTTTGAGTTTTTCACCCCATGATCTTGATAGAAGCATGCCAAATCTAGGGGGAATGTCGGCCATAACTACATCCATAAGAACATTTTTCACTAGAATCTGATCCAAAATTACAACAAAATCTTTAATGAGACCAATACATCTTACTCTACCAGAATCAAAGGAATAACGATCATGATACTTTTGAGTGATGTCCAAACCCAATTTTTCCATAATTGCCTTTGGCATGAGATTATGAGACGCTCTTGAATCAAACATGGCGTTGTGAAAAACATAATCATGCAATCTAAGGTTGATGTAAAAAGGAGTTACATCACTATCCTCAGATTGACCTTCTAATGCCGGACCAAAGATAAGTTCAGGTTGGTCATCTTCCACATTTACCATATCAGACAAGGGATCTACATTCAAAATCTTAGCCACTTGACCTTTATAACTGTTGTTCTTCATTAACTCAGTCAAAGGTATTGACACTTTTAACTTAGAAATTTCATTTTCTAAGCTAAAGGCTGTAGTTTTCTCTACCTCTTTGACTGGAGCATATTTATTTTTTAGTATTCTCCTTTGTTGCACTTGGTTGATTTGACTTTTCGTTTGTTGATTGCACTTTACTAGAAGTAGGGTCTGCTAGCTCCTTTCCCTTTTTCTGCACATTTCGAGAGTCATTCTTTGTTGGTGTTGCTTCCTTCCTTTTTTGAATTGGATTGATAGGAACACCCCTACTCCTAAGTGAGTATTGCCTTTGTTGCGCTGTCAATGCATTCATGTAACCTCTCTGATATTCATCCGATTCCTCTTCTAGGTCTATTTCATATGCCAATATAAAATCTTCATCCTTTTCGACAGCTGGAATTTCTGAATACTCTTCATCTTCAGTGATATAGATTGGAAAATCATTTGGTGTAAAAAAGTGATTCTCTTCTCCAATTGGAGTCTCATCATCTTCTGATTCAGTGCCATGAACATAGCTATGCTGTAATGGTGTTTTGACTTACTATTGAGCTGATGGATCTTGAGCTCTTTGCTCCCATTGCTTAAGTCTAAATTGTGGTTGCCGCAGATCATGGAAATTTGGATTTCTAACTTGTGTCTCGGGCTTATCTACAATGGTGAATCTATAAAACATCTTCTAAATATTACGGAGCAAATGATATGAAGTAGACGCTTCTTCCTTTATAGTCACCTTTTTCTTGGTCTTTGTTCTAGCTCCCTTAGCTAACAATTTTGCTTCAACACTTACTGCAATTTTTTGCATGTCCTCCAATGTAGCCGGGTCTCTTTATCTCAACTGATATTCCATATCAGGATTAAAACCATTGGGAAATTTGATCAAAGTCAGTCCCATAGGTGGATTGATATCAGCTGGAATGGTATTATAAACAGTATTGAATCTAATACAGTAATCTTGGACACTTTCACCAACATTTCGCTTTGTGTTTTGATACTTGGAAAGGTTTTGAAGTGGATTTTTCTTTACCTCCCAACGATAAAGAAATTGTCTATGAAGGGCTTCAAATGAATTGATTGTTTCAGTCGGCAATGCTCTGAACCACTTTCGAACTTCACCTCCAAAAGTTTGCATAAATAATTTCATTGTTACATTCTCTGCATCTATCTCATGGAGATCAAATAAACCGTTCATATTATCGACATGTTTTTGTGCTGTAACACCTTGAGAAGAATCAAACAATGGGATCTTGCTTTGATAATCAACGGGCATGGCATCCACGTTTTGTGGCAAAACAAGAGGTGCATATCTAGCAGCCATTGCTCGAGGTGGATGTACAACTGGCCTTGGGGATGTAGGGGGAGTTGGAACTACTGGTGTATGAGATGTCTAAGGGGGTGAAGAAATTTTTGATGTTTGAGGTGTAGAAGGAGTGGATGGGGGTGAAACCACTGCATATTTCTAATCAGAGAGGGTGGGCTGCACGGGAATGGTGGGAATAAAAGGAGTTTTAGTAGGGATTTCTGAATTAGATAAAAACCAGATGAACCAAGAGTAGCAGATGTAGATTCTAAGAACTAGGGAATATTGGTAGCCACAATTGAAGTTTGAAGATTCAGAATATAAGTGTCAATTGATAGATTTTCTCTTCCAGTCTCAAGATTCTTGACAAACTCAAGATTTAGAGTAGTAGCACCACCTGCACTTTCAAACTTAGTCTCAAACAAAGATAGTTCAAAATTTTCATCAAATGGAAGATCTTCGATATATTCAAAAACAACCGGGCATGAACAAGATCTAAACACAAGAATCACATAACTTTCTTGGCAGAGAATTCTTGGAATGAGATTTGGGTTTTCATACATGGTAGGAGGCACATGATCAGGATTGGCTCTGGTGTATTGTCTGGAAGCCAGTGTGTTGAAACTATTCCCAAAAATCAAATTGACATTACAATCTTGTTAGCCTACTAAATTCTAAACTCATCATCCAAAAGTCTAGAATTATTTGATGTATTGGGGCAATTTGCAAGTCAAATGTTCAGTTTATAAGACTAGACCGGAGATTGACTGAAGAAACGTTTATCTACTTATGCACTCGCAAAGCAATGTGTAGTTCGAAGGCTGCCTGGCTAACTTCAGGCTCCACCTGTAGTTTATAAAGTGAAGAACACTAATAAACAAATAAAATTTTCTTCCCTTGTATGGTCGCCACTATGTTGGGGCCTAAATCTACCTCAGGCTAAGAAAGGCAGGTCTAGGGTAACATCAAACCACGCTTAACCTGGTAGCTAGCCCTACCAGGTCGGGAGAAGGCTCTCTCCTTGTAAATCTCAGAAAATATAGCAATTGAGGCTTGAGATGGCTGATGTAAAGACTAATTTTAGGCTAGGCATATGCTCAGAGGAGTTTGATTGAGTTTTATGTTGGTTTGCTGGATCAAAAGTGAAAGGCAGTTTTGGGTCCGAGGAATGAACTCAGTCTTGCAGAGATTTCTCTGGGGCGAGGTAGACAAATGCTTTAGTACTTTGAAATAAGTGATATGGAGAGTTTTAAGACTGGTGAGGAGTTGGAGAGGGCATGAAAGTATCAGGGATCCTCTTCAAATAGTAGAAAACATGAAAAGCTAAACAAACCCTAAGGTAGACCATTGCAACATCAATGATTTCCACCTTTATACTTGATTCATTTAGTTAAGCTAAGAAGAGAGAGACAATGCCCCACATAAACATATGATAACTTGAATTATAGAAGGAGAAACAACACTAAATCACCTTCCCACAAGAATCCCACAAAATGCTACAAACCCTAGTCTATTTCCTTGCCAAATTGCAGAGATGAATGTACAATGATGCTCAAAGCTTTCACAAGAGTCCAACCTTTACAAATGACTAAAAAGTACTAGATATAGGCAAAACAAAACCCATGCTAGCATTTAGGAATCGAATTAATGAGTTTAGGAGTTGTTTCAACAAGATATAAACTAAGAACTGAAAAATAAGTAGTGGAACAACTTGCCTCTAAAACCTAGGAAACTGATTCATTCATTGCAAAGCCACCTATACATGATGTATCTACCTCCATGAGTGAAGTTTTATCATTTTTAAATCAAAGTCCATCAATTTACATCAATTTACATCATGAGTTTTACCATGAGAGAGAAAAAGTTGAACTGAGAAAAAATAGGTGAAAAACAAAGTTTTTTTGGCAAAAATGTCACTTTTCCATCCTGTGCGTAGTGCTTTTTCCCAGCTGATTTTGGAAGCCTTCCGTGCACCAAATTTTCTCCAAGTGGGATTTTTGGAAAGGTATGTCTGTATAATTTCCATAACAAGTGGAATTTCTAAGTTTGGGGTTCATTTTCCCCTCCAAACATTATTTCTCCCAACGCTGCTTCCTGTGTGGCCAAAAAGGGGCAGAGAGAGCATTTTTGAGGTGTTTTTGACCCTTTTGGAGGCCCAAAACATGAAAAAACTTTCTCGTAATTTCTAGGTATTCATAATTTTACATAAGGAATCCAAAAATTTAGAGTTTTCCTCTAGAGGAGGTCCCTAGCAAAAGCGAGCGCCAGGTGGCGCTACGCAGTAGGCAGATAAACCTATTTTTCCTTCAAAATTTCAAAATTGTCAAAAAGTGTGCCAAATTTCTTGAAATTTGGAATGAGTGACCTGCATTAAGTACTATGTTGACCCAAGGAAGCTTCAACCAAAATCTTTATCTTATCTTGCTCTTTCTTTCTCCTCAAAGTTTTCCTCAACTTGGCTTTTAGGCTCTTTATTCTCGCTTTGCAAATCTTGTTTCTTGCTAAATAATGAAAAGGCATGTGCCTCAACAACTTTTTATCTTTATTTTATTTCTAAAGCAGCTTCGCCAAGTGCATATTTATCATCTCTAGCTAAGATTCCTGGTAAGCATCAATCTCTTGCTAAAGAGGTGTTAATTTGACTTTCCTTCTTTTTGCTGCTTGCTTCTTTTCTCTTATAGTTTGCAGCTCCATGATCATCTGCTTATCCTCCAACTACTTTTTCCTTTGCTCAAGGTAACTGATGATCCACTTAGCCCTTTCAAGGTTAAGAGCTAAGGCATGAATGTCATATTCTTGTTCTTTGATGATCTCCTTGAGTCTCGAGCTTTGGGGGCCCAAATCAGCATCATCATCCTAAATCAAAATGAAATCTCTCTCCTAACTTTTAGAAGGCCCTTCCTCGTGTAATGGTTTCTTCCCTTTGTCTTGTACCTGCTTTGCTGAAGAAGAAGGAAAAGCCCCTTTCATCCGGGGTGAAGATAGCATTTGCCTATGATCTGATGAACGAAACAAGACCCCTACCACCCCAGGTGGAGATAATAGTCGTTTTGCACCTGCAAATAGCCTTGTTGTCCCCTTTTCATAAGTGACATATACTGGCACCCCTATAGCTTGAGCTGTAGCTTGAGTCTCATACACCTCTGGTTGATTTGAAGGCCTTCTTTCCTCTTGAAAAACTGATGGGGTCACTTGAGGGATTTTGAAAACCTCATGTGAAATGAAATCATCCAATGAAACATTCAACAAACTCAACTCATGCAAAACCACAATCTTGATCAATACAAAGTGATAAATGTTGTTGCATTGTTGATGAGGAGGTTTTCTTTGCACTATTGTGGTCATTTTCTCAACATTTTTGCATATGAAATAGGGGAGGTTCATCATCCTCACTTTAGTGAAATGCATCAATAATATAACATGATAAGTGTACAAGTGAGAAAATCTCCCTTCACAGCTAAAGTATCTGATAATGAGCTTCGTGAGTGGAGCATACGTGTCCGGTAAGTATCTGGAAGGAAAGAACCTACTGATATGCTTTTGATAACTAGCCTTGATATAAGGCTCATAATGCTCTTTGTCCACAAGCTATCCTTTGTTCCACTCTTCACCCACATTAGGAATACATGTTGCTTCAGCGATAGTTTCAGGTGTCAAAGTGAAGGTAACACCTGCTAAATTTACTTGGCCATTGTGAAGATGGAGAAAAAATAATATGGCAAGTTCATGGTAGTATTTCACCCTCTCCACCATCTCACAAAACTGGTAGCAAGACTGATGTTTGAAACATGCTATTGCAAGAGGACAAGCCAATAACTATGTGAGTGTAGTGGGCTCCTCCTAGATGTGTTTTCCTTCCTTATATGGTTTTCTTGGTGCATGGATATCTTAGGAGGAATCACTCACAGTTTCCTCATCCCTTTCATAAGCTGAATCTATTTCCATACTTGCCACTGTTTGATGTTCAATGATGAGTATGAAGAGATTTTATATCAAGAATAAGTGTTTGTTGTTTGATGAATGGGATTGATGAGTGGGACTAATGAATGAGGGATTTGATGCTGGATGTAGGGTTTTAGGGAGTGATAGGGTTTGGGGATGTAAATTAGGATTTGGGAGTAGTGGAAATTTGTTGTTAGGGTTCTAGGGTTTTTGGGATAGGGGGATATGATGAGTGTGAATGACAGAGGGAAGGGAAAATGAAATGAGGGAAATGTAGTGAAAGGGAATGAAACAATGATGCAGGGGAGAAAAACAACAACAGTGACAAAATTGAAAACCCTAGACAGTTTTTGTAATGTAACTGTGCAACAAACTAGGGTTTAATTTAGCTCTTATTAAAACACTATCAATGAGGAGTAAATCTCTTAGAATGGAAAAGTGGAATGTTTCACTTACTTGAGGAATGAAGCTTGCAAAGATTTAGAGCTTGGGAAGGTCGATTTGGTGAAATTTAAGATTGGCGGACAGGTGCATCGCGCCAAGACACATGTGTGCCAAATCCATTCATTTCTCTTTGCAAATTCTATGCTCTATACGCCGCGCTGACCAGGTGCGCCGCGCCTCTACCCAGGTGCGCCGTGCCAGGAAGCTTTGCACAATTTTGCTGCGATTTTCTCCTTTTGCGCCTTAAATCACGATTTTTCTTGTTCACTCTCTCTTTAACATGAAAAATGAAGTCTTCAATACAAAAACACTTGATATACCCATTGACTTTAATTTTTCATTTAAATGAACCCACTTTTCTAATGTTTTCTTTTCACTTGTTCTTTAAAAACTCTATTTTGTAGTTTGGCTCTCTTTTTGGCCTTTGATGGACTAATGCTTTGAATTTCTTGTCTCTTTTGCAGGAGCTAGAGGTGCAGGAGTTTGACAAGGTGACCCAGGGCTGTAGATGTACTTATTACATATAGGAAAACTAAAATTACATAAAATTACATACATAAAACATAAAACTTTGTTTTTCCTCAAAACAGGGTTTTGAGGAAAAATCAATTACTCAGAATGTCATTATTGAAATTTTTGATGTTGAGACCTTATTAAACCTCCTCATGTGCCTGCTGGCCATTATTGAGCTTTTTCATGACTACGGTGACAAACCCTAGACCTAATGAGACTTGAAACACTAAAAATGACTTTTGCAGATGTAAAGCCAAAAGATGACTGTAAATGACCTGAATTTTGTGAAAATAGGCCAGCAGGTAAAGACCATGAGGGAAATTGATAATGAGCCACTACGATAAGATGATCCATGACCTAATGGAATGTAGATGATCAGATGAGACACATAAGAATGCATGCAACAAGAGAATTTTGATCACTGATGGAGGGATGAAGATACCGACACTACCATTGGCTCCAATGGGGATGGTAGCTCCTAGGAGGTGCCAAGAGCTATAGATCTCTAGAAAGAAGATAGTGCCTCTTCCATTGGGCTACGAAGTCAATAACTTCCACAAACAATATTTTTCACTCAAAACTGATTTAATTACAAGACTGAAAGCTAACTAAAAAACTGACATCAGACGTTCAGTTTTATAGCCTTCACTTCGGGCCCCAAACTGACTGAATGATGACAGTGCACACTTGCAATGAAGGAAATAAAATGGCATGTATAGTGACAATTATGACAACAGAAAATATATCAAATACTATTTTAGCAACCGACCACTGACCGACCCTCTCGGATAATCGTCCCCATTCATTTCCTTGAGGAGAAAAGCATTTTGACCCCGATATGCAGCAATTTTGAATGGTCCTTTCCATAGATTCTCTAACTTTCCATGCTTGCATTTGTCCTCATTTCTAGCATCCCACTTGAGCACTATATCTTCAATCTGAAACTTATATGACTTTGCCTTCCAGTCATATATTTTCTTGATTCTCTCTTGCAACCTGAAAGTATTCTGGAAAACCTCCTCTCTCGTCTACTGTAAATGGATCATTTGGTTTATCCTTCGCTAGAAATGATCCTCTTTGCTGCTAGCTTCCTACAGAAGTTTTACCACCGAGACTGCGAGAGATGTTGGAAACACTGTATCAACACCAAATACTAGTTAAAATAGATACATGCCAATTGGTTTCTTCTGACTTACTCTATCTGCCCATAGTGCATTAACAAGCTTTTTGTGCCAGCTCTTTTTGTTTGTTTCCAACAGCTTTTTGATGATGTTAACCAACGATTTATTTGAAGATTCCTCCAATCCATTACCTTGCAGATAGTATGTAGTTGAATGCCCCAAGGTAATTTGATATTTATTACAAAAATCAATCATTCTTTAGATTTAAAAGCAGTTGCATTTTCTGTAATCAGCTTGTTAGGACAACCAAAATGTGACAAAATATTATTTTCGGGAAACTGAATTATTACCGTATCAGTGGCCTGCCAAGTGGGGATGGCTTCAATCCGTTTGTAAGATAATCTGTTGCTGTCAAGATCCAATTATGCTGAGTTGAAGATGTAGGGTGGGTCTCTCCAATAAAATCAAGGCCCCACTGCTAAAACGGAGCACTTACTTCAACCAACTTGAGAGGTAATGGATGCAATTTTCTCCTTCATTGAAAAATTTGACATTCATGGCAGCTTGTAATAGTTTTATAAACATCAGCAAGGAGGGTAGGTCAATAGTACCCTGCTCTCAAAATTTTATTTTCCATCATCTTCCAAAATAGGTGACCTCCACAATTTCCCTTGTGAAAATCATCCATGACCTGTTTTGCTTCTTCCTCAACCAAACAATTCCGCAACATACCTCGAGGATATTTCAAATATAATGCATTATTCATAATACAAAATTTGGCAGCCTTTAATTTCAGAGTTCTACTTTTATTTTTAGCCATTCTCGGGGGTGGTGAAAGATTTTGGAGCACATATACAATATCTGAATACCAAGGGGAATGGATAAATTTTTTTGATACCTGAACAAGTGAGCTGTCCTCATCTTCTTCGGACATGGCGGCAATCAAGTTTATGTCCAAGCCATGCAAATTAGACTCCGCCATCAGTTTCCTTGATGAGCTTTGTTGGCTTTATTTCCAAGTCATATTCTAATAAAGCTATGTTCCATTTGTTTCATCTCCCTTCTGGATATGTCTGTACTAAAACATCTTTGACGACTACGTTAAGAACATAGGCAAGAATATGAGAATGTAAAATATATACTCGGGAATATTTCACAACTTTCACCAAGGCAAGAGCTTGCTTCTCAATAATATTATACTTTAAGGCTGCATCTCTTATTGTTCTGCTGAAAAAGGCAATTGGCTTCTCCAGCTGGTCTCTTTTCTGCATTAAGACCGCTGCCATAGTATGCTCTGAAGTGAATGAAAATAAAATGAAATCTTGAGAATAATCTGGGCTGATCAAAATTGGAGCTGAAGAAAGGGCCAACTTTACCAAATTGAAAGACTTTATTTCTTCTTTAGTCCACTTTACTACACTATATTTCTTTAACATGTTTGTGATTTCCCTCAAATGTTATGCTAGATTTGACACAAAATGATGTGAGAAGTTCATCTTACCATTGAATGCTTGGATCTCCTTTTTACTACGGGGAAAATCAATTTTCTGAATAGCTTCCACTCAAGCAGGATCGATGCAGATGCCCTCCTTTGATATGATGCAACCAAGAAGATTTCCTTCATCCATGGCAAACAAACGTTTTTTGGGATTAAGAGATATGCCATACTTTCGGCACCGCTGAAAAAAATATTCAAATGGTAAAGATGTTCCTCATCTAAATTAGAAAAAACTTTCAAATCATTAAGATAGACTTCTAAAGATACATCTTTCTCATTTGCAAAGGCGATATCCATAGCCCGCTGAAAAGTTGCACCAACATTCTTTAAACCGTATGGCATCTTGGCATAATGGAAAGTCCCCCACGGAGTGGTGAATGCTGGTTTGTTTCTGTCATCCTCATGGACAAAAATTTGATTGTATCTGGAATACCCATCGAGCAGCGACATACGAGATGCCCCAACCACTCTCTGGAGTATGTGGTCCATCTTTGGCAATAGATAATTATCTTTCAAAGACACCTTATTAAGATTTCTGAAATCAATGCATAATCTAATCTCACCTGTCTTCTTTCAAACTGGCACAAAATTTGAAATCCATTCTGAAAATCTGATTGGAACGATTATACTATCCTTGTATAATCAATTCACTTCCTTCTCTATGGATGGCAGCAACTTAGGATTGATCCTTCTTAGCTTTTGGCGAAATGGATTTTGGTTTGGCTTGATTGGAATGATGTGCTGAATTATACTTTTGTTGTAATCCTTTAAATTTGAATAGTACCATGCAAATACATTAGTAAATGAAGACAATAAATTAATGTACCTTGCCTTTACCTGAGGAGGTAGTGCCTTTGACAACTTCACCATCTTTGGATTTTATGCTGTTCCAATATTCACGTCTTCAACTCCCTTTTCAGTCGGCATCAAACTTGGTTTCCGGGCTACATCATCTTGGTCAAATAATTCCTCTAAAGGTATAAGGATTTTAGGGATGACATTGTCTTTTAGTTGCAAAACTTCCATCTGATTTACTTTTAAGTCTCATTCACCATTATCTTTCTCACCATCTATAGAAGTGTCTTGATATTTACCTTCATTTCGCAGAAATTCTTCAATCTCTTTGTCATCCTGAAACACTTTCCAATATTTTTGAGTATCAGGGACATCTGAGTGATGTTTCACATGAATTTCAAACTTATTGTTTGAATTCATCAGAATCTTAAAGTTACTTACTGCTGTTGCAAGGGAATCTGCAATAACATTCTGTGCACGTGGAACACATGTCAAAGTAAAATTTGGAAACAACCTCAAAATGTCTAAAACCACATTACGTTAAGCCCTCATTTGAGGATGTTTTTCTTGGTACTCTCCCTTAACTTGCTTGATTACTAATTCGGAGTCGCCATAAACTGAAATTCTTTTTGCATTCAGCTTTTTGAGGATTTTCAAGCCTGCAATTAGTGCCTCATATTCTACTTCATTATTAGAACAATCAAAAGCCAACTTGTATGAACAAACTCTTACATTACTCGGGACCTTATTTGGTGAGAAAATAGGGTTGCGTATCCAAATACCAATTCTGGTACCTTCCTTACCTACTGCTCCATCAAAGTCCATACTCCATAAACTAGCTTCTTCTTTCAAATGGTGAAATTCTCCCTGTTTTTCTACCTTTGGCTGCTGTCCATCTTTTTCTTGCTGCTGGTGGAATGTTGACTGCTCAGTGGTACTTTCAAGCCTTTGCCTCTCTTGATGAAGTACAACTTTGAAATTTTCAGTAATCTTGGGTATATCTTCAACTTCTACTAATTGAATTTTACATCATTGAAACCACTATCAAAATAAAGAACAAAAGACTCTAAATCTGTATGTACATAATTAATTGGATGATTCATAGGTTTCTCCTTGCTCATGATCATGTACTTCATCTTTTTCTCTTTATATAATTTCCTCATTTGACCAAACACGGGAATAGTAGCATAGGAGAAATCTAACTGCAATGTTCCTTTGAGTTTTGCGCCCCATGATCTTGATAGAAGCATGCCAAATCTAGGGGGAATGTCGGCCACAAATACATCCATAAGAAATTTTTTTGCTGGAATCTGATCCAAACTTACAAAAAAATCTTTAATGAGACTAATACATCTTACTCTACCAGAATCAAAGGAATAAAGGTCATGATACTTTTGAGTGATGTCCAAACCCAATTTTTCCATAATTGCCTTTGGCATGAGATTATGAGACGCTCCTGAATTAAACATGGCATTGTGCAAAACATAATCATGCAATCTAAGGCTGATGTAAAAAGGAGCTACATCATTATCCTCAAATTGAACTTCTAATTCGGGACCAAAGATAAGTTCAGGTTGGTCATCTTCCACATTTACCATACCAGACAAAGGATCTACATTCAAAATCTTAGCCAACTGACCTTTATAATTGTTGTTCTTCATTAATTCAGTCAAAGGTATTGAAACTTTTAACTTAGAAATTTCATTTTCTAAGCTAAAGGCTGTAGTTTTCTCTACCTCTTTGACTGGAGCATCCTTTTTTCAGTCTTCTCCTTTGTTGCACTTGGTTGATTTGACTTTTCGTTTGCTGATTGCACTTTACTAGAAGTAGGGTCTACTGGCTCCTTTTCGCCTTTTCTACACATCTAGAGAGTCATTCTTGGTGGTGTTTCTTCCTTCCTTTTCTGAATTGGATTGATAGGAACATCCCTACTCCTAAGTGAGTATTTCCTTTGCTGCGCTATCAATGCATTCATGTAACCTCTCTGATATTCATCCGATTCCTCTTCTAGGACTGTTTCATTTGCCAATATAAAATCTTCATCCTTCTCGACAGCTGGACTTTCTGAATACTCTTCATCTTCTGTGATATATATTGGCAAATCATCTGGTGTAAAAAAGTGATCTCTTCTCCAATCGGGGTCTCATCATCTTTTGATTCAGTGCCATGGACATAGTTATGCTGTAATGGTGTTTTTACTTGCTGTTGAGCTGATGGATCTTGAGCTCTTTGCTCCCGTTTCTTAATTTTAAATTGTGGTTGCCGCTGACCACGGAAATTTGGATTTCTAACCTGTGTCTCGGGTTTATTTGCAATGGTGAATCTACAAACATCTTCTCAATCTTACGAAGCAAATGATCTGAAGTAGAAGCTTCTTCCTTTATAGTAATTTTTTCTCAGTTTTTGTTCTAGCTCTCTTAGCTAACAAATTTGCTTCAACACTTATTACAATTTTCTGCATGTCCTCCAATGTAGCTGGGTCTCTTTCTCTCAACTGATATGCCATATCGAGATCAAAATTATTGGGAAATTTGATCAAAGCCAGCCCCATAGGTGGCTTGATATCAGCTGGAATGGCATTATAAAGAGTATTGAATCTAACACAGTAATCCTGGACACTTTCACCAACATTTCTCTTTATGTTTTCATACTCGGAAAGGATTTGAAGTGGATTTTTCTTTACCTCCCAGTGATCCAGAAATTGCCTATGAAGGGCTTCCAATGAATTGACTGTTCCAGCCAGCAATGCTCTGAACCAGTTTCGGACTTCACGTCCAAAAGTTTACACAAATAATCTCATTGTTACATTCTCTTCATCTATCTAATGGAGATCAAAGAAATCACTCATCCTATCGACATGATGTTGTGCTGTAACACCTTGAGAAGAATCAAACAATGGGATATTTCTTTGATAATCAGCGAGCATGGCATCCAAATTTTGTGGCAAAACAAGAGGTGCATATCTAGTAGCGATTGCTCAAGGTGGATGTACAACTGGCCTTGGGGATGTAGGAGGAATTGGAACAACCGGTGTATGAGGTGTCGAAGGGGGTGAAGAAATTTTTGATGTTTAAGGTGTAGAAGGAGTGGATGGGGGTGAAATTACTACATATTTCTGATTAGGGATGGTGGGATGCACGGGAATGGTGGGAATAACAGGAGTTTCAGTAGGTATTTCTGAATTAGATACAACAACAGATGAACCAGGAGTAGAAGATGCAGACGCTAAGAACTCGGGAATATTGATAGCCAAAAATGAAGTTTGAAGATTCAGAATATAAGTGTCAATTTATAGATTTGCTCTTTTAGTTTCAAGATCCTTGTCAAACTCGGGATTTAGAGTAGTAGCACCAACTACACTTTCAGACTTAGTCTCAAACAAAGATAGTTCAAAATTTTCATCAAATGGAAGATCTTCGAGATATTCAAAAACAACCGGCCATGAACGAGATCTAAACAAAGGAATCCCATAACTTTCTTGGCGGAGAATTCTTGGAATGAGATATGGGTTTTCATACACGGGAGGAGGATCAAGATCAGGATTGGCTCTGGTGTATTGTCTGGAAGCCAGTGTGTTGAATTACTCCTAAAAATCAAATTGACATTACAATATTGTCATCCTACTAAATTCTAAATTCATCATCAAAGGTCTAGAATTATTTGATGTACTGGGGAAATTTGCAAGTCATATGTTCAATTTATAAGACTAGACAGGATATTGACTGAAGCAGCTTTTATCTACTTGTGCACTCACAAAGCAATGTGTAGTTCGAAGGCTGTCTGGCTAACTTCAGGCTTTGTCTGTAGTTTATAGAGTTAAGAACACTAAAGAACAAATAAAATTTTCTTCCCCAATATGGTCGCCACTATGTTAGGTCCTAAATCTACCTCAGGCTGAGAAAGGCAGGTCTAGGGTAACATCAAACCACACTTAACCTGGTAGCTAGCCCTAGCAGGTTGGGAGAAGGCTCTCTCCTTGTCAATCTCAGGAAAATATAGCAATTGAGGCTTGAGATGATTGATGTAAAGACTAATTTTAGGCTAGGGATATGCTTAGAGGAGTTTGATTGAGTTCTATGTTGGTTTTCTGGATCAAAAGTGAAAGGCAATTTTGGGTTCGGGGAATGAACTCAGTCTTTCAGAGATTTCTGTGGGGCGAAGTAGGAAAATGCTTTAGTACTTTGAAATAAGTGATATGGAGAGTTTTAATATTGGTGAGGAGTTGGAGAGGGCATCAAAGTATCAGGGATCCTCTTTAAACAGTAGAAAACATGAAAATCTAAACAAACCCTAAGGTAGAGCATTGCAACATCAATGATTTCCACCTTTATACTTGATTCATTTAGGTAAGATAAAAATAGAGAGATAATGGCACACATAAACATATGATAACTTGAATTACAGAAGAAGAAACAACACTAAATCACCTTGCCACAAGAATCCCACAAAATGCTGCAAACCCTGGTCTATTTCCTTGCCAAACTGCATAGATGAATGTACAATGATGCTCAAAGCTTTCACAAGAGTCCAAACTTTACAAATGACTAAAAAAGTACTAGATATAGGAAAAAAAAAACCCATGCTATCCTTTAGGAGTCGAATTCATGAGTTTAGGAGCTGTTTCAACAAGATCTAAACTAAGAACTAAAAAATAGGCAGTGGAATAGCTTGTCTCTAAAACCTAAGAAACTGATTTATTCAGTTCAAAACCACCTATACATGATGTATCTACCTCCATGAGTGAATTTTTATCATTTTTACATCAAATTCCATCAATTTACATCAATTTACATCATGCGTTTGACCATGAGAGATAAAATGTCAAACTGAGAAAAAACTAGGGGAAAAACAGAGTTTTTGGGCAAAAATGGGACTTTTCCATCCTGTGTGTAGCGCCACTTTTCCTGTGTGTAATGCTTTTTCCCAGCTGATTTTGGAAGCCTTCCCGTGCACCATATTTGCTCCAAGTGGGATTTTTGGAAAGGTCTATATGTCTACTTTCCATATCAAGTGGAATTTCTAAGTTTGGTGTTCATTGTCCCCTCCAAAAAATAGTTCTCCCAACACTGCTTCCTATGTGGCTAAAAAGGGGCAAAGAGGGCATTTTTGAGGTGTTTTTGACCCTTTTGGAGGTCCAAAACTTGACAAAAATTTCTATTAATTTCTGGGTATTCATAATTTTTCACAAGGAATCCAACAATTTATATTTTTCCTCCAGTGGAGGTCCCTAGAAAAAGCGAGCGCCAGGTGGCGCTACGCACTAGGCAGATAAACCTGTTTTTTCCTTCAAAATTTCAAAATTGTCAAAACGTGTGTCAAATTTCTTGAAATTTGGAATGAGTGACCTGCATTAAGTATTATGTTGAGCCAAGGAAGCTTCAACCAAGATCTTGAGCTTATCTTGCTCTTTCTTGCTCCTCAAAGTTTTCCTCAACTTGGCTTTTAGGTTCCTTATTCTCGCTTTGCAAATCTTGTTTCTTGCGAAATAATGAAAAGCCATGTGCCTCAACATCCTTTTCTCCTTATTTTCTTTCTCAAGTAGCTTCTCCAAGTGCATATTTGTCCTCTCTAGCCAATATTCTTGGTTAGCATCAATCGCTTGCTCAAGAGGTGTTAATTTGACTTTCCTTGTTTTTGTTGCTTGCTTGTTTCCTCTTATAGTTTGCAGCTCCATGATCATCTTCTTATCCTCCAACTGCATTTTCCTTTGCTCAAGGTAACTGATGATCCACTTAGCCCTTTCAAGGTTAAGAGCTAAGGCATTAATGTCAAATTCTTTTGCTTTGATGATCTCCTTGAGTCTCAAGCTTTGGGGGCCCAAATTAGCATCATCATCCTGAATCAAAATGAAATCTCTCTTGACTTTCAGAAGGCCCTTCCTCGTGCAATGGTTGCTTCCCTTTGTCTTGTACCTGATTTGTTGAAGAAGAAGGCAAAGCCCCTTTCACCCCGGGTGAAGATAGCATTTGCCTATGATTTGATGAAGGAAACGAGACCCCTTCCACCCCAAATGGAGATAGTATTCATTTTACAGCTGCAAAAGCCTCCTTGTCCCCTTTTCATAAGTGACATATACTGGCACCCCTATATCTTGAGCTACAACTTGAGCCTCGTGCACCTTTGGTTGATTTGAAGGCCCTCATTCCTCTTGAAAAACTGATGGGGTCACTTAAGGGCTTTTGAAAACCTCATGTGAAATGAAATCATCCCATGAAACATTCAGTAAACTCAGCTGATGCAAAACCACAATCTTGTTCAATGCAAAGTGATAAATTCTATTGTACTATTGATGAGGAGGTTTTCTTTGCACTAATGTGGTCATTTTCTCAATATTTCTGCATATGAAATAGGGGAGGTTCATCATCCTCAATCTAGTGAAATGCATCAATAATCTAACATGATAAGTGTACAAGCGAGAAAATCTCCCTTCACAGCTGAAGTATTTGATAATGAGCTTCATGAGTGGAGCATATGTGTCCTGTAGGTATCTGAAAGGAAAGACCCTACTGATCTGCTTCTGATAACTAGCCTCGATATAAGGCTCATAATGCTCTTTCTCCACAAGCTACTTTTGTTCCAATGTTCACCCACATTAGGAATACCTATTGCCTCAGCTATGGTTTCAGTTGTCAAATTGAAGGTAACACATCCTAAATTTACCCAGCCATTGTGAAGATGGAGAACAAATAATTTGGCAAGTTCATGGTGATATTTCACTTTCTCCACCATCTCACAAAACTGATAGCAAGACTGATGTTTGAAACATGCTGCTGCAAGAGGACAAGCCAATAGCTATGTGAGTGTAGTGGGATCCTCTCGGATGTGCTTTCCTCCCTTATGTGGTTTTCTTGGTGCATGGATCTCTTGGGAGGAATCCACTCACAATGTCCTCATCCCTTTCATAAGCTGAACATATTTCCATATTTGCCACTGCTTGATGTTCAATGATGGGTATGAAGAGATTTTATATCAAGAATAGGTGTTTGCTATTTGATGAATGGGATTTATGTGTGGGACTGATGAATGAGGGATTTGATGCTGGATGTAGGGTTTTAGGGAGTGATAGGGTTTGGGGATGTAAATTAGGATTTGGGAGTAGTGGAAATTTGTTGTTAGGGTTCTAGGGTTTTGGGGATAGTGGGATAGAATGAGTGTGAATGAGAGAGGGAAGGGAAAAAGAAATGAGGGAAATGTAGTGAAGGGGAATGAAACAATGATGCAGGGGAGAAAAACAAAAACAATGACAAAATTGCAAAGCCTAGACAGTTTTTGTAATGTAATTGTGTAGCAAACCATGGTTTAATTTTGCTCTTATTAAAACACCATAAATGAGGAGTAAATCTCTTAGAATGGAAAAGTGGAATGTTTCAGTTACTTGAGGAATGAAACTTGCAAATATTTGGAGCTTGGGAAGTTCAACTTGGTGAAATTTAAGCTTGGAGGGCAGGTGCACCATGCCATGACATAGGTGCGTCGTGCCCATTATTTTCTCTTTGCAAATTCTGTGCTTTGTGCGCCACGCTAACCAGGTGTGCCACATCTCTACCTAGGTGTGCTGCTCCAGGAAGCTTTGCACAATTTTGCTGTGATTTTCTCCTTTTGCGCCTTAAATCACGATTTTTCTTGTTCACTCTCTCTTTAACATGAAAAATGAAGTTTTCAATGCAAACACTTGATATACCCATTGACTTTAATTTTTCATTTAAATGAACCCACTTTTCCAATGTTTTCTTTTCACTTGTTCTTTAAAAACTCTGTTTTGTTGTTTGGCTCTCTTTTTAGCCTTTGATGGACTAATGCTTTGAATTTCTTGTCTCTTTTGCAGGAGCTGGAGGTGCAGGAGTTTGAAAAGGTGACCCAAGCCTACAGATGTACTTATTACATATAGGAAAACTAAAATTACATAAAATTACATACATAAAACATAAAAACTTTGTTTTTCCTAAAAATAGGGTTTTGAGGAAAAATCAATTACTGAGAATGTCATTATTGAAATTTTTGACGATGAGACCTTATTAAACCTCCTCATGTGCCTGCTGACCATTATTGAGCTCTTTCATGACTACAGCGACAAACCCTAGACCTAATGAGACCTGAAACCCTAAAAATGACTTTTGCAGATGTAAGGCCAAAAGATGACTGTAAATGACCTGAATTTTGCGAAAATAGGCCAGCAAGTAAAGACCATGAGGGAAATTGATAATGAGCCACTACCGAAGATGGTTCATGACCTAATGGAATGCAACTGATAGGATGAGACACCTAAAAATGCATGCAACAAGAGAATTTTGATAACTGATGGAGGGATGAAGATACCGACACTAACATTGGCTCCAATGGGGATGGTAGCTCCTAGGAGGTGCCAAGAACTACAGATCTCTGGAAAGCAGACAATGCCTCTTCCATTGGGCTACGGAGTCAATAACTTCAGCAAACATAAAACCAATATTCTGACTCAAAACTGACTCAACTACAAGACTGAAAACTGACTAAAAACTGACTCAAAAATTGACATCAGACCTCCAGTTTTATATCCTTCACTTCGGTCCCCAAACTAATTGAATGACGACAATGCACACTTGTAATGAAGGAAATAAAATGGTATGTACAATGACAATTATGACAACAAAAGATATCTCAAAGATAATACCATTTCAGCAGCCGACCATTGATTGACCCTCTCGGGTAATCATCCTCGTTCATTTCCTTGAGGAGAAAAACATTTTGACCCCAATATGCAGCAATTTTGAATGGTCCTTTCCATAGATTCTCGAACTTTCCATGCTTTCCTTTGTCCTCGTTTGTAGCATCCCACTTGAGCACTATATCTTCAATCTAAAACTTATCTGACTTTGCCTTTCGGTCATAAGTTTTCTTGATTCTCTCTTGCAACCTGAAAGTATTCTGGAAAACCTCCTCTCTCGTCTGCTGTAAATGTATCATTTGGTTTATCCTTCGCAGAAAATTATCTTCTTCGCTGCCAGCTTCCTGCAGAAGTTTTACCACCGGGACTGTGAGAGATGTTGGGAACACTGTATCAACACCATATACTAGTTAAAATAGAGACATGCCAATTGATTTATTCTGACTTACTCTATCTGCCCATAGTGCATTAACAAGCTTTTTGTGCCAGCTCTTTTTGTTTGTTTCCAACAGCTTTTTGTTGATGTTAACCAATGATTTATTTGAAGATTCCGCCAATCCATTACCTTATGGATAGTATGCAGTTGAATTCCCCAAGGTAATTTGATATTTATTACAAAAATCAATCATTATTTTAGATTTAAAAGCTGCTGCATTATCTATAATCAGCTTGTTAGGACAACCAAAACGTGACAACATATTATTTTCGAGAAACTGAATTGTTACCGTATCAGTGGCCTACCGAGTGGGGATGGCCTCAATCCATTTTGTAAAAATAATCCATCGCTGTCAAGATCCACTTATGCTGAGCTGAAGATGTGGGGTGGATCTCTCCAATAAAATCAAGGCCCCATTGCTGAAACAGAGCACTTACTTCAACCAGCGTGAGAGGTAATGGCTGCAATTTTCTCCTTCCCTTAAACATTTGACACTCGTGGTAGCTTGTAACAGTTTTGTAAACATCGACAAGGAGGGTAGGCCAATAGTACCCTGCTCTCAAAATTTTATTTGCCATCGTCTTCCAAAATAGGTGACCTCCACAATCTCCCTTGTGAAAATCATCCATGACCTGTTTTGCTTCTTCCTCAACTAAACAATTCAGCAACATACCTCTATGATCTTTCCAATACAATGCATTATTCATAATAAAAAATTTGGCAGCCTTTAATTTCAGAGTTCTACTTTTGTTTTTAGCCATTCTCGGGGGCGGTGAAATATTTTGGAGCACATATACAATATCTGAATACCAAGGGGAATGGATAAAAATTGTTGATACCTGAACAAGTGAGCTGTGCTCATCTTCTTCGAACATGGCAGCAATCAAGTTTATGTCCAAGGCATGCAAATTAGACTCTGCCATCAGTTTTGCCAAACCTTGCCCCTTGATGAGCTTTGTTGGCTTTATTTCCACGTCATATTATAATAAAGATATGATCCATTTGCCTCGTCTCCCTTATGGATCTGTTTGTACTAAAACATCTTTGACGGCTGCATTATGAACATATGCAAGAATAGGAGAATGCAAAATATATACTCGAAAATCTTTCACAGCTTTCACCAAGGCAAGAGCTTGCTTCTCAATAATATTATACTTTAAGGCTGCATCTCTTATTGTTCCGCTAAAAAAGGAAATTGGCTTCTCCAGCTGGTCTCTTTTCTGCATTAAGACCGCTGCCATAGTATGCTCTGAAGCGAATGAAAATAAAATGAAATCTTGAGAATAATTTGGGCTGATCAAAATTGGAGCTGAAGAAAGGGCCAAATTTACCAAATTGAAATATTTTATTGCTTCTTTGGTCCACTTTACTACACTATATTTCTTTAGCATGTTTGTGATTTCCCTCAAATGTTCTGCTAGATTTGGCACAAAACAATGTAAGAAGTTCATCTTACCATTGAATGCTTGGATCTCCTTTGTACTACGGGGAAAATCATTTTTCTGAATAACTTCCACTCGATCAGGATTGATGTGTATTCCCTCCTTTGATATGATGTGACTCAAAAGCTTTCCTTCATTCATGGAAAACAAACTCTTTTTGGGATTAATAGATATGCCATACTTTCTGCACCGCTGAAAAACAATCTTCAAATGGTAAATATGTTCCTCATCTGAATTAGAAAAAACTATCAAGATAAACTACTAAAAATACATCTTTCTCATTTGCAAAGGCGATATCCATAGCCTGCTGAAAAGTTGCACCAACATTCTTTAAACCAAATGGCATCTTGGCATAATGGAAAGTCCCCCACGGAGTGGTGAATGCTGTTTTGTCTCTGTTATCCTCATGGACAAAAATTTGATTGTATCCGGAATACCTATCGAGCAGCGACAGACGAGATGCCCCAACCACTCTCTGGAGTATGTGGTCCATCTTTGGAAATGGATAATTATATTTCAAAGACATCTTATTCAGATTTCTGAAATCAATGCATAATCTAATCTCACCTATCTTCTTTCGCACCGGCACCAAATTTGAAATCCTTCTGAAAATCTGATTTTAACGATTATACCAACCTTGTATAATCGATTCACTTCCTTCTCTATGGATGGCAGCAACTTAGGATTGATCCTTCTTAGCTTTTGGTGAAATGACTTTTGGTTTGGCTTGATGGGAATGATGTGCTCAATTATACTTTTGTTGTACTCCTTCAAATTTGAATAGTCCCATGCAAATACATCAGTAAATGAAGACAATAAATTAATGTACTTTGCCTTTACCTGAGGAGGTAGTGCCTTTGAAAACTTCACCATCTTTGGATTTTCTGCTATTCCAATATTAGAAAACTTCATCATCTTGGTCAAATAATTCTTCTAAAGATATGAGGCCTTTAGGGATGACATTGTTTTTCAGCTGCAAAACTTCCATATGATTTACTTCTAAGTCTGGTTCGCCATTATCTTTCTCACTATATATAGAAGTGTCTTTGATATTTATCTTCATTTCGAAGAAATTTTTCAATCTCTTTGTCATCCTAAAACACTTGCCGATATCTTTCATTATCAGGGACAACTGGGTGAAGTTTCACATGAATTTCAAACTTATTGTTTGAATTTATCGGAATCTTCAAGTTACTTGCTATTGTTGCAAGGGAAAGTAAAATCTGGAAACAACCTCAAAATGTCTAAAACCGCATTACGGTAAGCCCTCATCAAGGATGTTTTGCTTGGTACTCTCCCTTGACTTGCTTGATTACTAATTCGGAGTTGCCATAAACTGAAATTCTTTTTACATTCAGCTTTTTGAGGATTTTCAAGCCTGCAATTAGTGCCTCATATTCTGCTTCATTATTAGAACAATCAAAATCCTACTTGTATGAACAAACTCTTACATTACTCGGGATCTTATTTGGTGAGAAAACATGGCTGTGTATCCAAATACCAATTCCGGTACCTTCCCTACCTATTGCTCCATCAAAGTCCATACTCCACAAACCAGCGTCTTCTTCCAAATGATAAAATTCTGCCTGTTTTTCTACGTTTGGATGCTGTCCATCCTTTTCTTGCTGCTGGTGGGATGTTGATTGCTCAGTGGTACTTTCAAGCCTTTGCCTCTCTTGATGAAGTACAACTCTGAAATTTTCAGTAATCTCGGGTATATCTTCAACTTCTACTAATTGACTATTTACATCATTGAAACCATTGTCAGAATAAAGAACAAAAGACTCTAAATCTATATGTACATAATTAATTGGATGATTCATAGGTTTCTCCTTGCTCGTGATCATGTACTTCATCTTTTTCTCTCTATATAATTTCCTCATTTGACCAAACACGGGAATAGTAGCATAGGAGAAATCTAAATGCAATGTCCCTTTGAGTTTTGCGCCCCATGATCTTGATAGAAGCATGCCAAATCTAGGGGGAATGTCGGCGAAAACTACATCCATAAGAACATTTTTTGCTGGAATTTGATCCAAAATTACAGCCAAATATTTAACGATACCAATACATCTTACTCTACCAGAATCAAAGGAATAAAGGTCACCATACTTTCGAGTGATGTCCAAACCCAATTTTTCCATAATTTCCTTTGGCATGAGATTATGAGATGCTCCTGAGTCAAACATGGCGTTGTGCAAAACATAATCATGCAATCTAAGGCTGATGTAAAAAGGAGCTACATCACAATCCTCAGATTGACCTTCTAATGCCGGACCAAAGATAAGTTCAGGTTGGTCATCTTCCACATTTACCATATCAGACAAAGGATCTACATTCAACATCTTAGCCACTTGACCTTTATAACTAATTCAGTCAAAGGTATTGACACATTTAACTTAGAAATTTCATTTTCTAAGCTAAAGGCTGTAGTTTTCTCTACCTCTTTGACTGGAGCATCTTTCTTTTTCAGTCTTCTCCTTTGATGATTCGTTTGCTGATTGCACTTTACTAGAAGTAGGGTCTGCTAGCTCCTTTCCCTTTTTCTCCACATTTCAAGAGTCATTCTTTGGTGGTGTTGCTTCCTTCCTTTTCTGAATTGGATTGATAGGAACATCCCTACTCCTAAGTGAGTATTACCTTTGTTACGCTGTCAATGCATTCATGTAACCTCTCTGATATTCATCTGATTCCTCTTCTAGGACTGTTTCATTTTCCAATATAAAATCTTCATCCTTTTCGACAGCTGGACTTCCTGAATACTCTTCATCTTCGATGATATAGATTGGCAAATCATTTGGTGTAAAAAGGTGATTCTCTTCTCCAATTGGGGTCTCATCATCTTCTGATTCGGTGCCACAAACATAGTTCTGCTGTAATGGTGTTTTGACTTGCTGTTGAGAGGATGGATCTTGAGCTCTTTGCTCTCATTGCTTAATTCTAAATTGTGGTTGCCGCTGACCACGGAAATTTGGATTTCTAACTTGTGTCTTGGGCTTATCTACAATGGTGAATCTATAAAACATATTCTCAATCTTACAGAGAAAATGATCTGAAGTAGAAGCTTCTTCCTTTATAGTCACCTTTTTCTTGGTCTTTGTTCTAGCTCTCTTAGCTAAAAAATTTGCTTCAACACTTACTGCAATTTTCCGCATGTCCTCCAATGTAGCCGGGTCTCTCTCTCAACTGATATGACATATCAGGATCAAAGCCATTAGGAAATTTGATCAAAGCCAGCCCCATAGGTGGCTTGATATCATCTGGAATGGCATTATAAATAGTATTGAATCTAACACAGCAATTCTGAACACTTTCACCAACATTTCTCTTTATGTTTTCATACTCAGAAAGGATTTGAAGTGGATTTTTATTTACCTCCTAGCGATCCAGAAATTGTCTATGAAGGGATTCCAATGAATTGATTGTTCCAACTGGCAATGCTTTGAACCACTTTCGGACTTCACCTCCAAAAGTTTGCACAAATAATCTCATTACATTCTCTGCATCTATCTCGTGGAGATCAAAGAAATCACTCATCCTATCGACATGATGTTGTGCTGTAACACCTTGAGAAGCATCAAATAATGGGATCTTTCTTTGATAATCAGCGGGCATGGCATCCAAGTTTTGTGGCAAAACAAGAGGTGCATATCTAGCAGACATTGCTTGAGGTGGATGTACAACTGGCCTTGGGGATGTAGGAGGAGTTGGAACGATCAGTGTATGAGGTGTCAAAGGGGGTGAAGAAAGTTTTGATGTTTGAGGTGTAGAAGGAGTGGATGGGGGTGAAATCGCTACAGATTTCTGATCAGAGATGGTGGGTTGCATGAGAATGGTGGGAATAAAAGGAGTTTCAGTAGGGATTTCTGAATTAGATACAACAACAGATGAACCAAGAGTAGCAGATGTAGATTATAAGAACTCTAGAATATTGGTAGCCACAATTGAAGTTTAAAGATTCAGAATATATGTGTTAATTGATAGATTTGCTCTTTTAGTTTCAAGATCCTTCACAAACTCGGGATTTAGAGCAGTAGCACCAACTGCACTTCCAGACTTAGTCTCAAACAAAGATAGTTCAAAATTTTCATCAAATGGAAGATCTTCGAGATATTAAAAAACAACCGGGAATGAACGATATCTAAACATAGGAATCATAGAACTTTCTTGGCAGAGAATTCTTGGAATGAGATTTGGGTTTTCATACATGGGAGAAGGATCAGTATCAGGATTGGCTCTGGTGTATTGTCTGGAAGCCAGTGTGTTGAATTATTCCCAAAACTCAAATTGAATTACAATATTATCAACCTACTTAATTCTAAACTCGTCATCCAAAACTCTAGAATTATTTGATGTACTGGGGCAATTTTCAAGTCAGATGTTCAGTCTATAAGACTAGACCGGAGATTTACTGAAGCAACTTTTATCTACTTGTGCACTCACAAAGCAATCTGTAGTTCGAAGGCTGCCTGGCTAACTTCAGGCTCCGTCTGTAGTTTATAAGGTGAATAACACTAACAAACAAATAAAATTTTCTTCCCCAGCATGGTCGCCACTATGTTGGGGCCTAAATCTACCTTAGGCTGAGAAAGGAAGGTCTAGGGTAACATCAAACAACACTTAACCTGGTAGCTAGCCCTACCAGGTCGGGAGAAGGCTCTCTCCTTGCCAATCTTAGGAAAATATAGCAATTGAGGCTTGAGATGACTGATGTAAAGACTAATTTTAGGCTAGGTATATGCTCAGAGGAGTTTGATTGAGTTTGATGTTGGTTTGTTGGATCAAAAGTGAAAGGCAGTTTTGGGTTCGGGGAATGAACTCAGTCTTGCAGAGATTTCTTTGGGGTGAGGTAGACAAATGCTTTAGTACTTTGAAATAAGTGATATGGAGAGTTTTAAGATTGGTGAGGAGTTGGAGAGGGCATGAAAGTATTAGAGATCCTCTTCAAATAGTAGAAAACATGAAAAGCTAAACAAACCCTAAGGTAGAGCATTGCAACATCAATGATTTCCACCTTTATACTTGATTCATTTAGTTAATTTGAAAAGAGAGAGATAACGACACACATAAACATATGATAACTTGAATTACATAAGGATAAACAACACTAAATCACCTTGCCACAAGAATACCACAAAATGCTGCAAACCCTGGTCTATTTCCTTGCCAAACTGCAGAGATGAATGTACAATGATGCTCAAAGCTTTCACAAGAGTCCAACCTTTACAAATGACTAAAAAAGTATTATATATAAGAAACAAACAACCCATGATAACCTTTAGGAGTCGAATTCATGAGTTTAGGAGCTGTTTCAACAAGATCTAAACTAAGAACTGAAAAATAGGTAGTGGAACAACTTGCCTCTAAATCCTAGAAAACTGATTCATTCAGTTCAAAACCACCTATAAATGATGTATCTACCTCCATGAGTGAATTTTTATCATTTTTATATCAAAGTCCATCAAGTTACATCAATTTACATCATGATTTTGACCATGAGCGAGAAAAAATCAAACTGAGAAAAAACTAGGTGAAAAACAGAGTTTTTTTGGCAAAATGGCACATTTCCATCTTGTGCATTGCGCCACTTTTCCTGTGCGTAGCACTTTTTCCTAGCTGATTTTGGAAGCTTTATCGTGCACCAAATTTTATCTAAGTGGGCTTGTTGGAAAGGTATATCTATCTAGTTTCTATAACAAGTGGAATTTCTGAGTTTGGTGTTTAGTTTCCCCTCCAAAAAGCAGTTCTTCCAACACTGCTTCATGTGTGGCCAAAAAGGGGCAGAAAGGGCATTTTCAGGTGTTTTTGACTCTTTTGGAGGCCCAAAACTTGACAAAACTTTCTAGTAATTTCTGAGTATTAATATTTTTTCACAAGGAATCCAAAAATGTAGAGGTTTCCTCCAGAGGAGGTCCGTAGCAAAAGAGAGCACCAGGTGGTGCTACGCACCAAGCAGATAAACCTGTTTTTTTCCTTCAAAATTTCAAAATTGTCAAAAAGGGTGCCGAATTTATTGAAATTTATAATGAGTGACCTGCATTAAGTACTATGTTGAGCCAAGGAAGCTTCAACCAAGATCTTGAGCTTATATTTATCTTTCTTGCTCCTCAAAGTTTTCCTCAACTTGGCTCTTAGGCTCCTTATTCTCGCTTTGCAGATCTTGTGTCTTGCCAAATAATGAAAATCCATGTGCCTCAAAATCTTTTTCTCTTTATTTTCTTTCTCAATCAGCTTCTCCAATTGCATATTTGTCATCTCTAGCCAAGATTCCTGGTCAGCATCAATCTCTTGCTCAAGAGGTGTCAATTTGACTTTCCTTCTTTTTGCTGCTTGCTTGTTTTCTCTTATAGTTTGCAGCTCCATGATCATTTTCTTATCCTCCAACTAATTTTTCCTTTGCTCAATGTAACTGATGATCCACTTAGCACTTTCAAGGTTAAGAGCTAAGGCATGAATGTTAGATTCTTGTTCTTTGATGATCTCCTTGAGTCTCGAGCTTTGGGGGACCAAATCAACATCATCATCTTGAATCAAAATGAAATCTGTCTCATTTGTTTTAGAAGGCCCTTCCTCATGCAATGGTTGCTTCCCTTTGTCTTGTACCTGCTTTTCTGAAGAAGAAGGCAAAGCCCCTTTCATCCCGGGTGAAGATAGAATTTGCCTATGATCTGATGAAGGAAACGAGACCCCTTCTACCCCAAGTGGAGATAGTACTTGTTTTGCAGCTGCAAATAGCCTCCTTGTCCCCTTTTCATTAGTGACATATACTGGCACCCTTGTAGCTTGAGCTGTAGCTTGAGTCTCATGCACCTCTAGTTGATTTGAAGGCCCTCATTCCTCTTGAAAAACTGATGGGGTCGCTTGAGGCCTTTTGAAAACCTCATGTGAAATGAAATCATCCCATGAAACATTCAGCACACTCAGTTGATGCAAAACCACAATCTTGATCAATGCAAAGTGATAAATGTTGTTGTACTATTGATGAGGAGGTTTTTCTTGCACTAATGTGGTCATTTTCTCAATATTTCTACATATGAAATAGGGGAGGTTTATCATCCTCACTCTAGTGAAATGCATCAATAATCTAACATGATAAGTGTACAAGTGAGAAAATATCCCTTCACAGCTGAAGTATTTGATAATGAGCTTCATGAGTGGAGCATATGTGTCCTATAGGTATTTGAAAGGAAAGACCCTAGTGATCTGCTTCTGATAACTAGCCTTGATATAAGGCTCATAATGTTCTTTGTTCACAAACTGTCCTTTGTTCCATTGTTCACGCACATTAGGAATACCTGTTACTTCAGTTATAGTTTCAGGTGTCAAAGTGAAGGTAACACATACTAAATTTACCTGGCCATTGTGAAGATGGAGAACAAGTAATCTGGCAAGTTCATGGTGGTATTTCACCCTCTCCACCATCTCACAAAACTTGTAGCAAGATTGATGTTTGAAACATTCTACTACAAGAGGACAAGCCAATAGCTCTGTGAGTGTAGTGGGCTCTTCCCAAATCTGTTTCCATATTTGCCACTGTTAGATGTTCAATGATCAGTATGAAGAGATTTTATATCAAGAAAATGTGTTTGCTATTTTATGGATGGGATTTATGAGTGGGATTGATGAATGAGGTATTTGATGCTAGATGTAGGGTTTTAGGGAGTGATAGGGTTTGGGGATACAAATTAGGATTTGGGAGTAGTGGAAATTTGTTGTTAAGGTTATAGGGTTTTGGGGATAGGGGGATAGGATGAGTGTGAATGGGAGGGGAGGAAAAATGAAATGAGGGAAATTTAGTGAAGGGTAATGAAACAATGATGCAGGGGAGAAAAACAACAACAATGACAAAATTTCAAACCCTAGACAGTTTTTGTAATGTAAATGTGCAGCAAACTAGGGTTTGATTTTGCTCCTATTAAAACAATATCAATGAGGGGTAAATTTCTTAGAATGGAAAAGTGGAATGTTTTAGTTACTTGAGGAATGAAGATTGCAAATATTTGGAGCTTGCGAAGGTCGATTTGGTGAAATTTAAGCTTGGAGGGTAGGTGCACCGTGTTCTTTCACTTCTCTTTGCAAATTCTGTGCTCTGTGCATTGCGCTGACCAGGTGCGCCGTGCCAGGAAGATTTGCACAATTTTGTTGCGATTTTCTCCTTTTGCGCCTTAAATCCCGATTTTTCTTGTTCACTCTCTCTTTAACATGAAACATGAAGTCTTCAATACAAAATCACTTGATATACCCATTGATCTTAATTTTTCATTAAATGAACCCACTTTTTTACTGTTTGCTTTTCACTTGTTCTTTAAAAACTCCATTTTGCAGTTTGGCTCTCTTTTTGGCCTTTGATGGACTAATGCTTTGAATTTCTTGTCTCTTTTGTAGGATCTGGAGTGCAGGAGTTTGCAAGGTGACCCAGGGCTGCAGATGTACTTATTACAAATAGGAAAACTAAAATTACATAAAATTACATACATAAAACATAAAAACTTTGTTTTTCTTCAAAACAGGGTTTTGAGGAAAAATCAATTACTGAGAATGTCATTGTTGAAATTTTTGATGCTGTGACCTTATTAAACCTCCTCATATGCTTTCCGACCATTATTGAGCTTTTTCATGACTACGGTGACAAACCCTAGACCTAATGAGACCTGAAACCCTAAAAATGACTTTTGCAGATGTAAAGCCAAAAGATGACTGTAAATGACCTGAATTTTGTGAAAATAGGCCAGCAGGTAAAGACCATGAGGGAAATTGATAATGAGCCACTATCATCAGATGATCCATGACCTAATGTAATATAGCTGATTGGATGAGACACCTAAAAATACATGCAACAAGAGAATTCTGATCACCGATGGAGGGATGAAGATACCGACACTAACAGAAAGGTTGCCCAAATACTATTTGGAAAAAGTTACAATAGTTGGATTGAGTTCAAATTCACCCAAACAGGAATGTAAATGCCCTGGAAGATTCAAGAAATATATTATTGTGGCTAGAGTGGGAAATTTTAAAGAGAGATTTGTGAATTTTAGCCTCAAAAGGCTAGGCTTAAGCGCACACCGTCTAAATTATAAGTATTGGAGGAAAATTTAATTATTTTGCACACACACACACACATATACACACATATATGCTTATTCAAATGTTTTGTGATTAAGTTAAGCCACACTAAGAATATGGAAACATCAACGCTACATGGTGATTATTTGTAGTAGATATGACCTGCAAATATACTAAAATTGGAAATTTCCTAATAAATGAAAATAATCCAAAGATAAATACAAGAACAAAATATAGAAGCCTCGAATATTTATTATTCAAATCCGTTGAGGTAGGGTAACACCATACAATCACTCCTTAGGCAACGATAATAGTCCATAAGCCATATGATTGTCAATAGAACAATCATTGACATGCCTCAATGGAGAGTCTCTAGCTTCTATATAGGCTTCATACATACAATACTATGGGTAATTGATCCATAATTGTTCTAAGACAAACAATAAGGTATTATAGACTTATGTGCATAGATGTGCCTATGTTATTTTATGCAACGGATCGATAAGATTGCGAAATACACAGGTAATGAAGAAGTTAAGGAAAACATAATAAGAAACACATATAAACACAACAAGTTTAATAAGGAGTTCACCCAATACTCCTGGGCTACGTCTCCTGGTCTAGCCTTCAATGGTGGCCTATCTATTATGTTTTCAAATCAGAGTTTTTACAAGGGTGAGCTCAATTTGAGTCTCGCTCAACAAGTATAAATTGGTAAGACTGTACTTGGATCCCCTAAGTCTTTGAAGTACATAGAATCTCCTTATTGACTCTTGACCTATATTGGTCACAGTACTATGAGCCCAATCTGAGACTCATACACAACAAGCATTACAAAGGAGTGCGCTTGAACCTCTCAAGCCTTCTCTGGAGTACATAGACTCTCTAACATTCTCTGTCTCTGTCCTAATTCTAGCTCGATGCTGCCTTTGCTTCTATAGGTCAGCTCAACTTCTTCTCTCTAATTTTGGCTTACTGCCTAATGCTTACTTCTCTCTTGCTTGCCTCTCCTTTCTATTAGTTTATGGCTTTAAATTTAATTTGCTTCCTGATTGTTTGTTTCCACTTCTCGGCTTTCCGGTTCCCCTGCCTCTATCCATTTGAATCCCTCTATCCTGCATAATCAGTCATTATATAATGCCTCATAGGGAGGTGGCCACCTATTTCATAATGGATCAGTGTCAGTTTTATTGGACATATTTAAAACAACTATTTTTTATGTTAACTCCAAGAATTCTGATGAAACACGACCTTCTGCCAATGTATCATCCATATTGGATTTCAAATCCTGTGTGACCTTGCTTCATAATCTTGTCAAATCCGGTCATCCATCAGAACGTGTCTTCACCATTGATCTAGGGGCCCTAGATCCTACGATTGTCATTCATATCAGGCGGCTGAGTAGCATGATGTTTACCCGTCCGATGTGAGCGGTTCTCTCTCTTAACCAGGATGCGTGGCAATCGATGTATGGCAGCGGGCGAAACTCGATTGAAACCGATTACCACTCGAAGCCCTTTTGATATTCTGCCGGTTTTGTGGAATCCCACTTCAACAGAACTGAAACAATGTTTCCCACTTTTTATCATTATTTTTGGTCCGAGTGCTTGGGGCTTTCCTTCACTAAGAGGTTTTCCATGCAATATGTGATTAGGGACTTGTCTCTAATCGCATATCAGAAACTACCTCTGTTGCTCAAATTTGTACCTGCATTTGTTGGTTGGTGTTACATAGCAATTTGTCACCGTCCTTTCTACCCCTCTCCTGCATCTTGGAGGACTCATTCCGGGACCTATGAGAAGTGACATGGCCTACAAGCACTTGCATTGCATTCCCCTGAACATGAGATTTATTTTCCCTGAAGACATCTCCTGCGAAAAACCCCTAAAAATAACTCTTTTTCCATTGGCGTGGTTCCATAGTGCAGCCCTCGCGCCAAGGGGGAATATCCTCCAAAGAGGGCACACTAGTTGGTGCTCTATCATAGAGTTGCACCCGCACCAACCATATTCAGAGTTGTTTCTTCACAAACAAATGACAGAAGTTTCGTCCTAACAAATTCATGGACTGCTATCTATCTTGAGTTGGGTGGTTCGACCATGGATTTCCATAGAGAGGAAGTGGTTTTCCACCTCTCATGGAAGCTTCCTTGATGATATGGCCAATCCCATGATTATTATGAATGATCCCAACTCCCCTTCCTCCATATATAAAAGCTTGTCCATTTTCCTTGGCAAGCTAGTTCTAGAGTTCCAGAGTTCCAGAGATTTAGAATTGTCAAGTTTCCAAGAGCTTAATGCTGCAAGAGCCTTCTTGATTCCCATAAGGCCAAATCCAAGTAAGGAGATTCTTGTCCAATAACCAAAGAGAGAGAGGCTTGTCCCTATTCCCAACAAGCTTTGCAAGACATGTGTTGCTGACTACCCAACCAATGGAGAATCTAGCGTCAGAACTTTGGTTGTATTCTTCTTTGATTATTATTAATGAACGACTATTGGTTATGGTTCCACTCTTGTTGTTATTTGTGATGATGATGAGTTATATCCTTTCTGACTGATATATAGCTGCATATGCTGGATTTTATGTTTGTGTTTGTGTCATTTATTGTATGTGTAGGTGTCCATTCACGGAGATCGTGGGGATTGTGATCTGCCAGAGCAAAGGAATGGGAGCACCACCTTTCTACAAGCACTAGCGTTTGAATCTAGGTAGGCCTTCATCACTGATTTGTTAATTTGCAATTAGGAACTTGCAATTAGGAGCTTGACATAGGAGTGCAAGTTCCTAATTGAAAATTAACAAACCAGTGATGAAGGCCTACCTGGATTCCAACACTAGTGCTTGTAGAAGAGGTGGTGCTCCCGTTCCTTTGCTCTGGCAGATCACAATCCCCACGATCTCCGTGAATGGACACCTGCAAATACAAGAAACGACGCAAACACAAACATAAAATCCAACATATGGAACTATATATTAGTCAAAAAGGATATAACTCATCATCATCACAAATAATAACAAGAGTGGAACCATAACAATTAGTCGTTCATTAATAATAATCAAAGAAGAATACAACCAAAGTTCTGACACTAGATTCTCCTTTGGCCGGGTAGTCAGCAGCACATGTCTTGGAAAGCTTGTTGGGAATAGGGACAAGCTTCTCTCTCTTTGGTTATTGGACAAGAATCTCCTTACTTGGATTTGGCCTTATGGGAATCAAGAAGGCTCTTGCAGCATGAAGCTCTTGGAAACTTGACAATTCTAAATCTCTGGAACTCTGGAACTCTAGAACTAGCTTGCCAAGGAAAATGGACAAGCTTTTATAGATGGAGGGAGGGGAGTTGGGATCATTCACAATAATCATGGGATTGGCCATATCATCCAGGAAGCTTCCATGAGAGGTGGAAAACACTTCCTCTCTATGGAAATCCGTGGCTGAACCACCCAACTCAAGATAGATAGCAGTCCAGGAATTTGTTAGGACGAAACTTCCGTTGTTTGTTTGTTAAAAAACAACTCTGATTATGGTAGAGTTCCAACTGGAGCACCCTCTTTGGAGGATTTTCCCCCTTGGCGTGAGGGCTGCACTATGGAACTGCGCCAATGGAAAAAGAACTATTTTTAGGGGTTTTTAGCAGGAGATGTCTTCAGGGAAAATAAAGCTCATGTTCAGGGGAATGCAATGCAAGTGTTTGTAGGCCATGTCACTTCTCATAGGTCCTAGAATGAGTCCTCCAAGATGCAGGAGAGGGGTAGCAGGGACGGTGACAAATTTTTGTGTAACAAATGCCCCCTAAAGCATGAGGCCTGAGAGAGCGAGAGGGTGAAATGCTTTACGAGAACATGTCCAACCAAAAACATTGCCGCTAGAAAGCCTGCGTGGATAAGTACAACTGATATCTCAAATACATGATATATGTGGTATGGGCACAGCCACCCATAGCAGAGTACATAAGAATCTAGATCCCAGGTATGGACGCAGCCATCCAATGAGGATCGATAAATAGACTTAGGCATGGTCGCAACCATCCAGTGAATAAGTCATTTAATAATCATAATAATCCACAAAATCGTAGCCTGGATCCCAACAGACAAATTCCAAGGTCTTGCGCTCTATCTCGATCCGAATAAAGTACAAGTTCAAGCATGCGAATATAGGAGTTGAAGTCGAACATGCAGGAACATCGTCTGATTACCAACCAATGATGAAAACTGTTAATAGATGCGAGAGGTACCACCAATAATGACAAAATCCCTCAAGGTACTACATGTACAATCTATGGCATGTGAATCAGTGAGCCGGCGTCGAACACCCGTAGAATCAGTCAATCGGAGGCCAATAATGAAAACCTCGTGTCGAATGCGAAGAACTTGCCATTGAGGCATGTAGGCTCCAAGGCACTAGAAGGGAGTCTCTAGATCAAATTCCTAGATAACGAGCTAAAGTCGACAGGAAGTGACCTCGATCGAAGGTGGGCCATAGTGTTTCCCACATCATCGATTTGAGACGGAGGAAAATAATGTTTTTGTGAATCAGGATTATATGAGTTATCATAGGGAGGTTGTTATTTCACAGAGGTCAACTTCTCTTGAACATATCGGCGGCACAACAGTGGACTTGGCAGTATTTGACATCAATCGATCAGAGGTCATGGTGACAAGGCAAAGAGTAGATGAGAGGTCAAACAGGATCACCCAAACCCACGGAAGCAAGTAAAAAACGAGATGAGATGCCCCCACCCAGACACGAATGCAGACAAGTGCCATGTTCAAGAGTGACATAATGCCGACATGACAATGATTTTGGTTCCATTTTCCCCACCATTTTTGGTGAGTACCCCAATTATTTTTATTAACAAGCTTGACGGGGATAGCGTATGCTTGTAAATCATCATTTCGACAGAATCCAATGTCATCAAGTTTTAACGAGTCTGACAAAGGAAGAACTCATCGTATTTTCATGTTTAGAGAGTTTGAAAAGATAGCAGAAAAGTAAACTCCAGGGGTGTCCATTTTCGTAAAGTTATGTCTCTCGAAACCAACAAAAGTATAAAACAATGCTCGAAAGAACCGCCAGACCATTGCGATCGAGGAGTACTTTTCATGATTAGTGACTTCGACCTGAAAAAGTAAAAAAGCGACCGAAATCACGTCATTTCATAATCGTTAACGAGCCTGAAACAACAAGGGTCCAACAATATTTTCGTCTTTACATGGTCAAAAAAAAGCTTAAAGACGACTGCCTCTTATTTACGTTTAACGAGTCAAGAGGAAGAACTCGACAATATTTTCATCTTTAAACGGTCAGAAAAGAGCTGAAAGCAGACCTCCATTTTTATTCTCTCTAACGAGTGAAAAAGGGAAAAAATACTCGGCAATCTTTTCATATTTTACGAGTCAGAAAGGAGCTTAAAGGTGACTCGTCCTAGAGGAACGAGTGGTATAAAGGATAGCAACTGGTTCCGGAAATGGTGGAACTGCTCAAAACATGTAATGGTCAAGAGGCTGGCTAATAAAACCACTCTTAACTGTGGTCCCTCAGGAAAGGAAAACAAGCAAGTGAAAGCATATGATCGGCCAAAGAGATGGTGGCGATGGGATGAAAACAACCAAGGCTCATCTAACAGAATTTAGCGGATAAAAATGGGAATCACAAGATGTACATCAGGTATGGGTTCATTTTTACACAAGCTTGAACCATGGAGAACGCTGCTTGGATTCGGTTTCATGTTTACACAAGCTTGAAACAAAAAACTCTGCTTGTTATAAGTTCGCATGCCCCCAACATAATGACGCAAAACGATAGTTCCTTTCCTATGTCAATCTCCTTAAAAAATGAAACTGGGTCTGGTCAGAGCAAAGTTCACTTTCCTATGTCAAGCTCCTTAAAAAAATGAAACTGGGTCTGGTCGGAGCATAGTTCGCTTTCCTATGTCAAGCTCCTTAAAAAATGAAACTGGGTCTGGGTGGAGCATAGTTTGCTTTCCTATGTAAAGCTCCTTAAAAAATGAAACTGGGCCTGGTCGGAGCATAGTTCGCTTCCTATGTCAAGCTCCTTAAAAATGAAACTGGGTCTAGTCGAGCATAGTTCCTGATCTTGTGTCAAGCTCGTTAAAAAATGAAACAAGGGTTATGAGGATAGTTCTTTTACTGTTTCAACCTCATTAAAAAATGAAACAACTCCCTTTCCAAATTGAGTCTTTTGATTAAGATCTCGTAAAATCCAAGTCGAGTCTTTCCAAGATCTCGAAAGTGAACCTTCATTCCATCCACTTTGTTGAATGCAATGAAGCTTGGGGGGCATGTACCTCATTTTGCGTCATTCTGCTGGGGGCATGCGAACTTATAACAAGCAGAGTTTTTCGTTTCAAGCTTGTGTAAACATGAAACCAAATCCAAGAAGTGTTCTCCATGGTTCAAGCTTGTCTAAAAATGAACCCATACCCGATGTACATCTTGTGATTGCCATTTTTATCCGCTAAAATTCTGTTAGATGAGCCTTGGTTGTTTTCATCCCATCGCTACCATCTCTTTTGCCGATCATATTCTTTCACTTGCTTGTTTTCCTTTCCTGAGGGACTGCAGTTAAGAGTGGTTTTATTAGCCAGCCTCTTGACCATTACATGTTTTGAGCAGTTCCACCATTGTCGGAACTAGTTGCTATCCTTTATACCACTCATTCCTCTAGGACGAGTCACCTTTAAGCTCCTTTCTGACTCGTAAAATATGAAAAGATTGTCGTATTTTTTCCCTTTTTGACTTGTTAGAGAGAATAGAAATGGAGGTCTTCTTTCAGCTCTTTTCTGACCGTTTAAAGATGAAAATATTGCTGAGTTATTCCTCTTGACTCGTTAAACGTAAATAAGAGGCAGTAGGCCTTAAGCTCTTTTCTGACCGTGTAAAGATGAAAAGATTTCTGGGCCCTTGTTGTTTCAGGCTCATTAATAGTTATGAAACGACATGATTTCAGTCGCTTTTTTACTTTTTCAGGTCAAAGTCACTAATCATGAAAAGTACTCCTCGATCGCAATGGCCGGGCGGTTCTTTCGAGCATTGTTTTATACTTTTTTCGGGCTCGAGAGACATAAATTTATGAAAAAGGACACCCCTGGAGTTTACTTTTCTGTTGTCTTTCCAAACTCTCAAAACATGAAAAGATCGGTTCTTCCTTTGTCAGACTCATTAAAACTTGATGACATTGGATTTTGTCGAAATGACAATTAACAAGCATATGCTATCCCCATCAAGCTTGTTAATAAAAATAATTGGTGTACTCACCAAAAATGGTGGGGAAAATGGAACCAGAATCATTGTCATGTCGACAGTATGTCACTCTTGAACATGGCACTTGTCTGCATTCATGTCTGGGTGGGGGCATCTCATCTCGTTTTTCACTTGCTTCCGTGGGTTTGGATGATCCTCTTTGACCTCTCATCTACTCTTTGCCTTGTCACCATGACCTCTAATCAATTGATGTCAAATAATGCCAAGTACATTGTTGTGCCGCCGATATGTTCAAGTGAAGTTGACCTCTGTGAAATAAAAACCTCCCTCTGATAACTCATATAATCCTGATTCACAAAAACATTATCTTCCTTCGTCTCGCATCGATGATGTGGGAAACACTATGGCCCACCTTCGATCAAGGTCACTTCTTGTCGACTTTAGCTCATTATCCAGGAAGTTGATCTAGAGACTCCCTTCTACTGCCTTGGAGCCTGCATGCCTCAATGGCAGGTTCTTCACATTCGACGCGAGGTTTTCATTATTGGCCTCCGATCGACTGATTCTATGGGTGTTCGACGCTAGCTCACTGATTCACACGCCGTAGATTGTACCTATAGTACCTTGAGGACCATTGCCATTATTGGTGGTACCTCTCACGTCTGTTAATAGTTTTCATCATTGGCTGGTAATCAGATGATGTTCCTACATGTTCGACTTCGACTCCTATATTCGCATGCTTGAACTTGTACTTTATGCGGATCGAGATAGAGCGCAAGACCTTGGATTTTGTCTGTTGGGATCCAGGCTACGATTTTGTGGATTATTATGATTATTACATGACTTATTCACTGGATGGCTGCGAACATGCCTAAGTCTATTTATCGATCCTCACTGGATGGCTGCGTCCATACCTTGGATCTAGATTCTTGTGTACTCTGCTATGGATGGTTGCGCCCATACCACATATATCATGTATTTGTGATATCAGTTGTACTTCTCCATTCACGTTTTCTGGCAATAGTGTTTTCGGTTGGACATGTTCTCGTAAAGCATTTCACCCCTCTCCCTCTCGGGCTTTATGCTTTAGGGGGCATCTATTACACAACAATTTGTCACTGTCCCTGCTACCCCTCTCCTGCATCTTGGAGGACTCATTCTGGGACCTATGAGAAGTGACATGGCCTACAAACACTTGCATTGCATTCCCCTGAACATGAGCTTTATTTTCCCTGAAGACATCTCCTACTAAAAACCCCTAAAAATAGCTCTTTTTCCATTGGCACGATTCTATAGTGCAGCCCTTGCGCCAAGGGGGAAAATCCTCCAAAGAGGGCATGCCAGTTGGCGCTCTGTCATAGAGTCGCACCCGCGCCAACCATAATCAGAGCTGTTTTTTAACAAACAAACGGTGGAAGTTTCGTCCTAACAAATTCCTGGACTGCTATCTATCTTGGGTTGGGTGGTTCGGCCATGGAATTCCATAGAGAGGAAGTGGTTTGCCACCTCTCATGGAAGCTTCCTTGATGATATGGCCAATCCCATGATTATTGTGAATGATCCCAACTCCCCTTCCTCCATCTATAAAAGCTTGTCCATTTTCCTTGGCAAGCTAGTTCTAGAGTTCCAGAGTTCCATAGATTTAGAATTGTCAAGTTTCCAAGAGCTTCATGCTGCAAGAGCCTTCTTGATTCCCATAAGGCCAAACATAAGTAAGGAGATTCTTGTCCAATAACCAAAGAGAGAGAGGCTTGTCCCTATTCCCAACATGCTTTGCAAGACATGTGCTGCTGACTACTCGGCCAAAGGAGAATCTAGCGTTAGAACTTTGGTTGTATTCTTCTTTGATTATTATTAATGAACGACTATTGGTTATGGTTCCACTCTTGTTGTTATTTGTGATGATGATGAGTTATATCCTTTCTGACTGATATATAGTTGCATATGCTGGATTTTATGTTTGTGTTTGTGTCATTTCTTGTATGTGCAGGTGTCCATTCACAGAGATCGTGGGGATTGTGATCTTCCGGAGCAAAGGAACGGGAGCACCACCTTCTATAAGCACTAGCGTTGGAATCCAGGTAGGCCTTCATCATTGGTATGTTAATTTGCAATTAGGAACTTGCGTTGTAGCATTGTATGATTGTTGCTAGACCCGATCTGGGCTAGTAGGGATCGCCTTTATCTGCAGAGGGGATTTACCTCCTCAACAGTTGGTGTCAGCACGCGTTACCATGGTCCACCGCCCTGCGCGCTAGATCGACGACCCTTGTTAATCCGTGCTGACTGATAGCTTGATATTTATAAGACTTTCAATCTTTGGCATGATTTTTAAAGAGTTCATGAAAACTTATAGAGTGTTCCAGGGTCCATTTTAGATCACACCTTCCCACTGAAAAAGCTTTTGGACTGCCAAAATTTGGTTTTTTAGCATCAATCAGGTGAGGGTATAGATTCCTCGCTTGCCCAATTTATATCTATCTTGCATTTCTTGGTTTTGAACCTTTGATTCCAATCCCGAGGTACTCAACATCCCCTCTACACGTAGTTCTTACCTTCTTGTCCATAACTATATATTCCTACAATTCATTGAGATATTCAGGCAACATATCATCAATAGAAGGCAATTGACTCTTCTCTTTGGTATCTTCAATCAATGAAGGTTCAAACAGTCTCAATTTTTCTGCATTAACTACTGAATAAATGTGCATGTAAGCTGGAAAATCAAGGCGAAAAGCATTCTCACCAATTTTCTCAAGTATCTTGAAAGGTCCATGCCTTATTGGCTTCAACTTCTTACCTTGACCTTGGATTATGTTTTTGCTGATATAAAGCCATATTTGATCACCAACTTGGAAACTATGCTCAATCTGATGCTTATCATGCTTTGCCTTGTACTTGGCTTGGCTCTTTTCCAGTTGTTCCTATATTTCTTGGTTAATATCTTGGATTTGTTTAATGAACTTGGTTGCCTTGTCCACATCACTTTGTCCATCAATCACTATGTCTTTATCAAAGACAAAATCCAAGGGAGACCTTGGTGTGAAACCAAAACAGGTCTCAAGAGGAGATCTCTTTGTGGAAGAATGATTAGCATGGTTGTAAGCATGTTGCACATAACATAAATGTTCATCCCAAAGCTTAGGTTGCTTGCTGCAATAACCTGTGAGCAACTAGATCACTGTCCTATTGACCACTTCTGTTTGGCCATCTATTTGTGGATGAAAGGTTGTGCTCTTCTTCAGTCTGGTGTCCATCAATTCCCGCAGAATTGACCAAAACTTCCCAACAAATTGGGAATCTCGATCAGATACAATGGAAGTGGGTAATCCAAAATGAACCCATACATGCTGAAAGAACAACTTTGTTGTTTGTTCAACTGTAATCTGTTTGTTATAGGGTATTGAAATACACATTTTTCTGAACCTATCCACAATAACATATAAATAGTCATGACCTTTTCTAGATTTAGGCAATCCCGCAACAAAGTCCATGGAAACACTTTCCCAAAGATGGGAAGGAACTGGTAGTGGAGTGTACAAGCCTAGTTTTCTATTGCTGGGCTTGATTTTAGCACACATGGTACACCCTCTTACATATCTAGAAAATGTTTGATTCATTTTTGGCTGTGAAACTGTTTTACTTACCCCAAAGTGACTTGGTATTAGAGAAGTGTGTGCTTCTCGAATTATCTTTAATCTTTCGGTTTGAGGAATGCGTAACTTTCCAAAATGATACAAGAGTTGGTCCTTAACATGATAATCCAATTCTTCTACTTGTTTTCCATGACTTAAAGTTGCATATACACCTTTAAAATCTATATCTTGAGCATATTGTTCAATGTAGCTTTAATGCAATACTGAGTTATGCTTAAGTATAGTAGATGCATTAATGATTGGTTTGGACAACATATCTACAACTTTATTGTGTATTCCCTTTTTATATCTGATGACAAGATGAACCTGTTGTAGAAAACCCATCCACCTATAGTGTCTTGATTGCTGTGAGTGTAAATATTGAAGTGGTTGATGATCAGTATGCATAAATGTCTCTTTGCCCATTAGATAATGTTTCCACTTTTTCACACTCTGTACTAATGCATACAATTATTTATCATATGTGGGATAATTAACTACTGTAGAATTAAATGTCTCAGAATGATAACATTGGGTTTATGGTGCTACATCAACACTGCTCCCATGGCGTAGTCACTGGCATCCTTTCAATCTCAAACGGTCTTTGAAGATCAGGCAATGCTAGTACTGGTGCTATACTAATATTTTCTTTTAAGGTGTCGAAGGCTTTCTGCTGTTTGCCTCCCCACTAAAATACCTTGTTCAATCCTGTTAAAGAATGTAAGGGAGCTGCAATCTAGGAAAAGTTAGCAATAAACTTTCTCCAATACTGTGATGCTCCTAGGAAGCTTCTAACTTCTATAGTAGATTTGGGTTTAGGGCAGTTTACAATGACTGCAACCTTAGAGGGATCTATCTTCAATTCACCACCCCCTACAATATGACCCAAATAATTCAGACATGTTTAGTGAAATTCGTACTTTGATAGCTTAACATAAAGGTTTTCTCTTTTCAAAACATCTAGAGTCTGCTTTACATGCTTCAAATGTTCTTCCCATGTTTTACTAAATATAAGAATGTCATCTAGATATACAATGACAAAATCAGCAATAAAAGGTCTGAGTACATCATTCATTACTCTCATGAAAGTAGTAGGAGCATTAGTTAAGCCAAAAGGCATAACTAACCACTCATACAATCCCTGCTTTGTTTTGAACGCAGTCTTCCATGCATCTTGCTCTGCAACTCTGACCTAATGGTAGCCACTATGCAAGTCCAACTTAGAAAAGTAAATAACTTCTTTCAACTGATCTAATAGATCTTCTATTTGAGGAAGGGGATAACGATTTTTGATCATTATCTTATTCAATGCTCGGTAATCAATGCACATTCGCCATGAGCCATCTTTATTTCTCACCAAGACAATTGGAGACCCACATGGTGATGTGCTAGGTCTTATGAACCCTTTCTCGAGTAGCTCCTATACCTACTTCTTGATTTCTACATTCTCTAAAGTGGACAACCTATACATTCCGATGTTAGGCAATGGAACATCTTGCTGCAAATTAATATCATGTACTATTTCCTTTTTGGGTGGCAGACCTTTAGGTTCGTGAAATAGCATATCTTATTTTGAAACAATTTTTTCTAAATCAGCTTTCTGTTTAGCATTATATCCTTTAAATACATTGGTTTGATCAGGTTTCTTTTCCTTTAAAACCATCAGTAAAAATTGTTTGCATGAATTTACAATTATTTTCCTCTGCCCTGAGTTTATGAGAGTATAATTATTCTTGAGTTTATGAGCTCTTACAATATATTCGATTCCATCTTTAACAAGTTGATACTTGTTTTCAGCTCTATAGAAAATGGCTTTTCTATCATACAAGTAAGGAATTCCTAAAACAATTCCACATATATCCAAAGGAACTATATCTAACTCAACCTCATCTACAAATGCTGACCCAAAAGAAAACCTAAGTTTACATTGTCTAGTCACTTGTAGCTTTGCTTTATCACATACCAAACCCAATGGATATGGTTTCTTGTGAGGTGTGCTTAGTAACTCAGCTTCTTTACAATTGCTTCAGAAATTAAGTTTACTTGTGAGCCACTATCAAACAAATTATCAATATTTTGATGCTTGGAAATAACAATAATATGAAAAAGCTCATGTCTTTAACTCTCATTTTCTTTGTTATCAGTAGATTGTGAAAAATTACTAGTAGATGCTTCAGAGTTTTTACCTTTTATACCTGTGGCTGTGATTTTTGTTTGATCCCCTGAGTCTGACCCCAAATATTTCTAAATAGCTGCATCAGTCTTCTTCTTTTTGCCATCAAACTTCTTGGGCCTCAGCTCTGGATGCAGAATTTAGCAGTGTTCTTCATCATGCCCATCCTTCTTGCAGTGAGTGCGTGAAGGTTTGGTCTTTTGTACAACATTTGTCTTCCTCTCTTTCCATTTATTCTTTCTCTTTTCCTTGTTCTTGCTTGCAGTGGGTTTTGATGATCCCCCAACTTCTAGGTTCACATTCTTGCCTCTAGCCTCTAGATGTGTAGCCTAAATAGATACCTCATCTATGCTAGTAGGATTAAACATGAGAATGGTGTGGTTTAAATAGTTGTGTAAACCACCTATATACTTCAACATTGTTTCAGGTGAATCTAAAGAAATGCCTAGAATCAAAGCTATTTTTCTAAATTCTTGGGTGTAGCTTTGTACACTTTGCCCTTTTAATTGGCGAAGAGTTTGCCAACTCATCATAGCTTGTTGCATGTAAGCTAGTAGATAGAATTGTTTTTTAATTGCAGAAACAAATTCACTCCACACATAAAGGATTTTACCATGCTTCTTCATGTCAGCTTGTGTCCTGCCTTCCCACCATACCAAGGCAGTGCCTCCAAGGCGTAGGCTGGCTAGCTGAATCTTAATTTTCTCTGAATCAATGCTCTGCACCTTGCAATACACATCAATCTATCTAATCCAATTATCCAACTTCTCTAAATTCAACTCTCCATCATATATTAGCAAATCAAATTTAAAATGTAATTTGATCAAATATGTTTTCTTTTTATTTTCAAGGCTATTAGGAGGTGTGGGAAGCTTTTCTTCTTTCCCTTTTCCTTTAGAATGGTCATCGAGGAGAGATTCTTCTGCTCCTTTATGTTGTTTGGAAGTTGATGAATCTTCATCTCTACCTTTCTTAAATTCTCTATACATTTCTTCTACCATGGCTCTCATGGTCATGAAACTATCCATGAACTAGGAGTTTGATTCCAAGGGAATTTCTTCTGCCATTTTCCTCATAGGATAGACTCTTCCAATTTCTGGGTTAGCTTCAACCAACTATCCTTATCCTAATTTGAGCTTTGTCATAGTTAGCATTCAACAATAAAAATTCCAGCACAAGCTTGTCTAACGTTAGCAACCTAGTGCTTTGATACCACTTGATCCGTAATCGATCTAAGACAAACAATAAGGTATTACAGACTCATGTGCATAGATGTGCCTATGTTATTTTATGCAACGGATTGATAAGATTGCAAAATACACAGGCAATGAAGTAGTTAAGGAAAACATAATAAGCTACACATACAAACAGAACAAGTTTAATAAGGAGTTCACCCAATACTCCTTAGCTACGTCTCCTAGCCCAGCCTTTAGTGGTGGCCTCTTTATTATGTTTTCAAAGCAGAGTTTTTACAATGGTGAGCTCAATTTGAGTCTCACTCAATAAGTATAAATCGGTAAGAATGTACTTGGATCCCCCATGTTTCTGGAGTACACAGACTCTCCTTACTAACTGTTGACCTCTATTGGTCACAGTAGCATGAGCCTAATCTCAGACTCATACATGACAGACATTACAGAGGAGTGCGCTTGAACCTCTCAAGCCTTCTCTGGAGTACACACACTCTCTTACCCTCTCTGTCTCTGTCCTAATTCTAGTTCGATGCTGCCTTTACTTCTGTAGGTCAGCTCGACTTCTTCTCTCTACTTTTGGCTTACTGCCTAATGCTTACTACTCTCTTGCTTGCCTCTCCTTTATGTCAGTTTGTGGCTTTAAAGCAAATCTTCTTCTTGATTGTTCATTTCTACTTCCCGGATTTCTAGTTTCCCTGCCTCTGCCTGTTTGAATCCCTATGTCCTGCGTAATCAGTCACTATATAATGCCTCATAGGGAGGTGGCCACCTATTTCATAACGGATGAGTGTTAGTTTTCTTGGACATATTTAAAATGACCATTTTTTATGTTAACTCCAAGAATGCCTGCAAAACAAGACATTCTGCCAATGTATCGTCCATATCGGACTTCAAATCCTATGTGAACTTGCTTCATAATCTTGTCAAATCTGGTCATCCATCGGAACGTGTTTCCACCGTTGATCTAGGAGCCCCAGATCCTACGGTTGTCGTTCATATCAGGCAGCTGAGTAGCATGATGTTTACCTGTTCGATGTGAATGGTTCTCTCTCTCTTCCATAGGACGCATGGCAATCTCTGTATGGCATTAGGTGGAATTCGGTTGAAACCACTTACTGCTCGAAGCCCTTCTGATATTATATTGGTTTTGTGGAATCCCTCTCTGACGGAATCGAAACAATGTTTCCCACGTTTTATAATTATTTCGGTTCTGGGTGTTAGGGGCTTTCCTTCACTGAGAGGTTTTCCCTGCGATATGCGATTAGCAACTTGTCGCTAATTGCATATCGGAAACTACCTCCATTGCTCAAATTTGTACTTGCATTTTCTGGTTGGTGTCAGCATGCGTTACCATGGTTCGCCACCCTACGCGCTAGATCGACGACCCTCGTTGATCTGTGCTGACCACAATTTGAAACTGTCATGAGGATTCCCTTCGATAGCTTGATCTTCATAAGGATTTGAATCTTTGGCACGATTTTTAAAGAGTTCATGAAAACTTAGAGAGTGTTCTAGGATCCACTTTGGATCAGTAATAACCATGGGTCTCTCAATACCATATATAGATTACAATGGGCTTATCACATTATTCTTTAACTACTTGTGGTCCCTTGCAAAGTGTGGGTTAACCACTTTATTTATTTATTATGGCCCATTATATTATTATATCACATTATTCCCTTGGGCAGCTCTCTCTGTACCCCATATGATCCCCCTAGGTATACCCCATATTATCCCCCAGAGATATACTACATTATTTATGTAAATATTATGTATAAAAGGGTCAGTATTGAATTACAACATTGAATAAGGACTTATGTATATGTCGAGAGAAATATCGATACTTTAGGCTCATACAATGTTTACGCCTATATTGATACTATATTAATTCATCTGAATGAGACTAGAGAAATGCATTAAGTCCTAGATATGGTGCGTTACAATGTAAATACATAAAAAAAAATTCAACTCCATCCTAACATGAACTTTTCCAATAGAAATATCCACTTTCTTACTGATTATGATCAAGGTTCGATTTTGTGCTATTGTCATCACAAGCCTCGATTGTAAGATATATGAGACGTGAATGTTTCTAAAGAGTAAGTTATGATTCACGAAATTGGTCATGGTAACAGGTCATAAGGCCACAAAACCATGAGGCCACCATTAGTCATCGTGATTAAATATGGTGATGGCCGCAACATAGAGATAGAGAAAAGTTTCCAATGGTGGAGTGTATGCATGGAAACCCTATTCTAGTGACATATTGAGGATGGAGTAAGGATGGTGGGCCTCAAGGTGGTGGAGAGTGGAACCTCGCTAGTGAGCGAAATGCAGAGGTAGTTTCATGATGCGGGGCAGGGGTGGAATTTCGATAGCCGACCCCTTCCCACTCTCATTAATGATGTCCAAGGGTACCCTCGCCCACTTTCAATTGATTTAGACTAAATGAATAATAGTTTTTCAATGGGAAGGGAAGAACCATCATAGTTGACACCCTCACAATTAATCCTAGTCATCCATTCAGAACTCATACATCACCATTAATTCGCCACTGGAGGAGTCCATAGTTAACATGATGGTCTGAGCCATGAGTCACTCGTGGAACATGCGCCACATAGAGGGGTGACTTGACTTGGGTATATATATATATATATTATATATATAATATATATATATAGAAACACACATAAAATGTTAGTTGTTTAGTATGCCAACTTAAATGTTGCAGACCTGGTTTCAAATGGATGATATTCGTGTTGAAGAATGTAGCTATGGTTGGTCTTCATAATCCTTGATGTATTTATAATACTATGTTAAAACATGAAAGAAAATTTTAAATTAGAAGAGAGAAAATTAAAAGAAATGAAATCAACAAAACCACCTAAAATCAAGATCCTTGAAAATAACTCATACTTACATAAATAACAATTTTACCATTAGTTACCATCCACCATAATTTAAACAAGTATTTGCATAAAAAGTAGAATAGGAATAAGATGTAAATATATATACTTAGAAGGTGTTAAAAGCCACATTATTTACGTGATCTTCAACACTTCAACAATTATGAGTAAAAATGTAGATGTACAGACTTATCAGAATTTAATTTACAAAGAGACATGATTTAATTTAAGAGACATGTATCTTGGGCATCTTGGGTATCTTGGGTATAAAATACACTTGAAATTTTTCATTTTACATACACACTTATCACTCAAATATCTCTCTCTCACACACATTGTGACATATACTTTATTTTCATGGCTATTAGTTGAATTTATACGGTGTGATTGCTTGATGAAGATAAAAGAACTATAATATATCTTCACAAGTAATTACCACATTTAAGAAATAAAGTAATTTATATCAATTGTATTGAAAATCAAACATGATATCAGAGCTTTGGTAAAGTAAACAACACATATATCACTCCTTGAAAAACCCTACCTTGAGATTACTTTGAAGAAACCCTAGATCTATATTCAAGTTGCATCCATGGCCTCTACTATGAAATCAGAGAACAAGTTAGATGGGACCACTGAATTTAGGGCTTGGAAGACAAGAATTGACCTAATATTGCAAAATAAGATCTTTTGGAAATTGTGCAAGGAAAAGTGATTGAACCTATAGATGAAGCTCAGAAGAAGTATAAGAAAGATGACGTCACCGCCATGAGCATTATTGTGGACTCCATCAAGGACCATCTTATTCCATACATCTCAAAGCTTGACACTTCAAAGAAGATGTATGCTACCCTAAATAGGTTATTTATTGTCAAAAATATTGGCCAACTCATGATCTTGACAAATGAGCTTCATGATATAAGAATGACAAAGAACAATATAATGGCTTCATACTTTGTGAAGGTTTCTCAACTAAGAGATCAACTATAAGTTATTGATGAAATTGTATCTGATAAAGAACTCGTGACACATCACTTAATGGACTTACATGTTCATGGGATTCATTTGAAGCAAGTATAAGCAATCGAAAGGAAGCTCCAAGTTTGGAAGAACTATGGACAACTTGTGTCAAGAAGAATCAATACTTTTATCTAGAGAAAGAAAGCCAAAAATAGAAGAAGATTCTCAAGCCTATGCAATTCATTCCATGAAATTTGGAGGAAGAAAGGAGCTTGGTTTCATAAGAAGAAAAAGGGTTTTTATAGTAGACCCAATCATCAAAGGAAGGAAGATATGTCTCAAATTTAGTGCTTTCATCGCAAAAAAATTGGTCACTTAAAATGCTAATTTCCTAAAAGGTTAAATGATAGCAAAAAGAGAGGAAATAAACATGCTACCATGGTAGAATTTCGGGAGTAACCCAAGAGATCCAAAGTTGAAGGAGATAGAGATCACTTCTACTATTTTGCACTTACATGATCTCTTGAAGATGAAAACAATATATGGCTAATTGATAGTGTAACCTCAAGACATATGACAAGGGAGTGTTATAATCATACGAGTTTGATTGAAAGAATATTTGCACAAAAGGTAGAGCTTAGAGACAAAAACAACTATGCAATCAAAGGAATTAGGACAACATCCATTGATTTATAAATAGGTGAAAACGTTCACTTGACAAACATACTCTATGTTCTAGGTTTGAAAAAGAACTTCGCTTCAAATTCATGTTTAGAAGATAGACGAGATGGAGTGGTATTCATTGATGGGAAAGTCCATGTGTAGGACAAGGGCTCTCGTATAAGCTCTGTATAGGCCTTGGGATTCATGAAGGAAGTTTTTATAGAGTATTAGGGAAATATTTCAAAGATTTAGTACATAATGATGTTAACCCTAGTGAGTTATGGCACAGGAGATATGCACATCCTCATTATAGAGCGTTGCTAGTTTTGAAGTAGATTGTTTCAAGTGTTAGTTTTGTAGATATATCATAAAGGTGTGTGTAAGGGATGTGATCTTGGAAATAATGTTAAGAAAACCTTTCCATAGGTCCAAATAAATTTTTGATCTCTTCCACTCCAATGTGTGTGGTCCCATGCCGATGAAATATCTTGGAGGGACTCTATACTATTTATTCTTTATCGATGAATTCTCCCGTAAGACGTGGATCTATTTGATGAAGTCATAAGACAAATTTTTCATAATGTTCCAATAATTCAAAGCGAAAGTGGAGAACCAAACAAGGAAGAGAATCAAGATCCAGAGATCAAATAATGGAGGAGAATACTCCAAGGAACTCATTTCCTTCTGTAAGGAAGTTGGGATTAAGAGAGAGATGATAGTTCCCTATAATCCTCAAAAGAGTGGAGTTGCTAAAAGAAATAACATATCTATTCAAGAGTCCATGAAAATAATATATCTATTGAATATTCCATGAAGGCGATGATAAATAATCAAGATTTACCAATGTTCTTATGGGAATAAGTTTCCAAGACAACCGTTTACATCTTGAATAGAATTCCTCAAAGGATTATGGAAGATAAGACTCCCGAAGAAGCATTCACAGGTCAGAAACCACATTTTGATCATATGAGAATCTTTGGTTGTCCAGTATTCATACATGTACCCAAGGATATGAGAAAGAAGTTAGTGCCTTTCGGTAATAAGGGAATATTTTTTGGCTTCAATGAATGATCAAAATCCTATAGGATCTATGTTTCAAGGAAACGTGAGGTAGAAGTAATAATAGACGTGAATTTTGTTGAAGATGCAACTTATTATAAATCTAGATAATAGCACTCAGACATTGAATATGAAGAGAAGAAGCATGTGGCTCCTAAAATTAGATGGTACAAGTCCTCCCTCATCCTCTAGTCATCCTAAAGATCATGAAGATATTCAAGAAGGACCTTGTGAGTTGTTGGACCTTGTGGTTGTTCCTGAAAATAGAAAAATAACAGCTTGGATAAAATCTACTTTCCAATATGAAAAAGGACATCTGATTCCATAAGGAACCTTCAGGGAATCTAAGAGACCTAAGAGGTATTTTGGTTATGAAGCTTTAATAAAGAAGATGATTGACTTTAAACCTTCCAACTTCGAGGAAGAAAATAATTCATAAGTGTGGAAGGATGTAATGATGGAGGAATACCAATCTATTATGAAGAAAAATGTTTGGGAAATTATTTCAAGACTTAAAGGAAAGTCTATGGTAACCTCAAAGTGGATTTACAAGATCAATCATGTAGCAGATGGGATAATTAACAAATACAAGGAAATCTTCATGACAAGAGGATTCTACCCAAAAGAGGGAGAAGACTATGATGAACTTTTTGCACTAGATTCCAGATTAAAGAAGGCATTTCATGGATTCAAACAAGATCTGAGAGCTTGGTATTCTAGAATTGATGGATATTTGACGAGACTTGGTTTCTCTAAAAGTATTGTTGATACAAATCTTTATATCAGGGTTGTAAAAGGTGAGCTGGTGATATTGCTACTATATGTTGATGATTTATTCCTGAATGGTGTAGATTATCTTATTTTTCAGTGTAAAATGGAGTTATTCATTTGAATTTTGCATGAAGGATCTTGGATTGATGTATTACTATTTGGGGCTAGAAGTTTGGTAGAACCTCTGTGAAATCCTTCTTGGACAAGGAAAATATGTCATCAATATCCTTCAGAAGTTTGGCATGATGGAGTGCAAGTCTATGGAAACTCCTATGGCGATGAACTTGAGAAAGCTAAGAGATTTTGAGTCTAACATGGTGCATCCGTCCATGTACTAGAATTTGATTGGATCATTGATGTATTTGGTAAATACCATGCCAACTATTTTCTTTGTGGTAAACACCTTAAGCTAGTTCTATATGGAACTGAGACATGATCAATAGATTGAAACAAAGAATATATTTGGATATTTGCATGGTACTGTTAACTACTGTTTGGGATATGCTTCAAATGGTGAGACACAACTACAAGGATATACAAAATCTCACTGGGTAGGGTGTATGGATGACATGAAGAGTGAATTTAGTGTATGTTTTAGTTTGGTTCTACTATGATATCCTGGATGAGATGGAACTAGACTTATTTCACACTCAATATTGCAAAATTAGATTATATTGCAACTTTTTTAGTATGATATGAGGGAGTATGGCTTCAAGGCTACTCTCTAGATTGTTCAACTAGATGTTGGAACTAACTATGTTGTGCTGTGATAATTAAAGTTATGTGAATCTAATAGAATATCCAATGTTTCATCATAAGAAAAAGCATATTGGGATCAAGTACCACTACATTTTTGATATGGTACAGAAGGGAGCATAGAGGTTCACGTATATATCCATTGATGAGTAGATGGCCGACATTCTAACAAAGCCTTTATCTTGGGTGAGGTTTGTATACTTTAGAGACAAGCTTGGACTAGTGGAGAACTCCTCTATCATTGAGAAGGAATATTGATGTGGCATCAACTAGGGCATGGCTTGGACTGTTGCTAACAACAAGAGCTTAGCACAGATTGTTGATGGGTGGACAATAAGGGTATGGCTAAGATTGTTGGTGACAACAAGAGCATGACTTGAACTATTGGTGAGATGCATGAGAATTATTAAAATGAATGGTATCTAAGTCCCAAACATTTGTGGAGTGGGTGGCTCTTCAACATCATGGCCTAAAGAGAGGCCTTTGGAGTTGGGACATGGGTTTCCCTAGAGTTTGACCATAGGGGATGCCAACCTTGAACTAGTTAAATTACCATGAGCTGAGGCGCCCACTAGATCATGGTGACTAGTTGAGATGAGAGGCTCATTCTACAACCCAATATGATGTGAAACGATGTCCATCCATCATCAAAGTCAAAATTTTTCTCATGTGGGAATTTTTTTTTTTAAATCTAAAAAAAATAAAATTAAATAACTATACAAAACATTTAAATCATGTCGGGTCATAAAAAAATTTGCACATGAAGGAATTGGATCCCTCTCACCTCATATTAGATCTATATTTAAGATGGATCTATGTTGGTTGAGTAAGTATTATCAGTTAGGAGAGATAATCTGGGTTGTGGAACATATTGATGATGATATTATTGTAGGTCAAGGGTACTTGCCTAGATAAAGATGATATCAAAGAGATTTACCTAGTTTTTTAAGAAAGATATGTATTGTTACACTGAAATTTGTCACCATGACTATCTGCAGTTAATATGGCTCCATCAATAGTCATATTGTCCTCCTTGTCAAGCCTTATACCTCTGCTCTTCATGTCAAACTTCAAAAAGAGAGAAAGTCATTAAAAACATGTTTATCTCTGGTTACGCAGGTTCTCTCTACCTTGCCTGCGTGTACGCATCCCAAACACAGTGTGCCTGCGTACTTGTACGCTCTGTAAGCCAAAGGTGGGTGCGTACCCCTGTAAAGGTCAAAAGGCGCGAGTTTCATCTTTAAAAAGTTACTTGTGGTCACTTCTAGAGCCTTCTAGAAGAGTTTTGGACGTGTATTGAGCGCCTCCAGATGGTTCATGCATCCCTATGATAGAGGAGCTTATCCCATCAAGAGAGGAGCTACCCCATCCAAAAGAGGGAGTATCCCATTGATGTTGGAACTGAATAACCTCCTCTAGAATACTATAAATACAGGCATTGGGCCAAAGGAGGGAGGTTGAAAGCTGAACATTCTAAAGGGTAAATGCTGCTGGAATTAGGACTTCCATTGTTGACTTGTGAGGAGAGATCACTATCCTTCCTTGTTGCCATATTGGGAGTGGGTGAGCTTGTCAAAGTAGAGGAAATCTCTTGTTGGACCCTGGAGGAGCTTGCACAACACCAAGGCTTAGGTTGTAATGGTTCCTTTTTGTTTCCTTAATACAAATAAGTCCATTCTTCTCAATGATTTGTTGTTAATGAATTATTTCATGTACTCCTTTGTCTATGTGATGAATATGCTTTGTTTTATGATGAATATTCAGGTGTTATGTAATCGTTTGCTTTGTTAGTGTATGCAGGTCTGAAAAGTGAAGGAGGAGCTCATCTGGATCAGCAAGGCTGGACTGCTACAACAAGCGTTGGACCTAAGGTAAGATCGAAAACATTTGAATTCTCATAGAATAACGTGTGTTTAGAGAAGGATTGCTCTTGTTTAGTTTGTTTGTCACTAGAGAGTCTTAGACTCCTAGGGAGGTTAGATTTGTCCGCAAATATAACTCTTTCCGCATGACAAATTGGCGACTCCACTGGGGAATCCATTGATGGTTTTGATTTTTCCTTTGATTGTTACTTTGATCTGAAAAGAGTCTTGTTTCTTTTGCTTTTTGGTTGCTTGACTGTGTTTTTGGGTGGCTTAGCTTAGAGTTAAATTAAAACTTAGTTTTTCTTTGTTTTACCGAAGTACGCACCCTCTGAGTTGGACACAGTGCGTACTT
>APFE031393442.1:17605-28817 GCA_000404065.3 Pinus taeda | reverse complement strand
TCTCAGTAAAAGAGGATGAATATGTCTCTGTAAATTCTCAGGTGAAAACAGAGTTTTGGTTTAATCTTGTTTTTGGTAAATCCCTCTCAACAAAGAGGATGAATGTGTAACTGTGAATTTATTTTAATGAATTGAAATCTTTTATGGTGGTGCATTACTCTGTTCAGTGATTTTTTAAGGGTAAAGATCCTGGAGTAGAGCAAAGGAAACAGAGCATTGCCTCTGTGTTTTATTTTTGTGGTTTTGGTATTTTCCACATCCCATCCCATTGCAAACAAACAAAAATACCCAACACTAGTTCCTGTTCAATCATGATAACTATAAAATACAGAGATGCATTTCTCTTAAGAATAAATGGAAATTCAAAGGTATTAAGCCGTTTACAAAGGTTTGAAGGATTGCAGAAGCACTTACAGATGACGATTTCTCAAGCAAATCATTGATCTGCTTGGTCTCCTCCTGATGCCAAAGCCGACGTGGCGTTAATCCGTTAGCCTTATTTCTTCCATAATTTTGCAGGAGTTCATTCATTTCTATTTTACTGGTCACCTGCAATAGACATCTGTTCTCTAGCTTCTCAAGTCCTTCCATGCCGAATATCCTTGTTGCGCTATCACTGTCTTCACCTATGAAGAAGCAAGCAACATCTAAGAATATTTGTTGTTCCACTTCATTAAGTGAATCATAACAAATATTAAGTTTATGCTTTATCTCGCCAGGTAATATGCAGTTGTGTCGAAGTTGATTCAATTGCTCTTCCCAGACAGATCTGTCTTTTCCACTCAGACGCTCCCCTAGTTCTTTCAACGGTAGTGGCAAACCATCACAGGCCATTACAAACTTTTCTACCAGAGATTCATCAGAAGGGTGTCGTGGAAACGGGGGATACAAGTCATAGGAGAGTAAAAGCTTTCGGGAGTCTTCTCTATTTAGTCCGGCCAGATGATAAATGGATGAATCTGAGATGCCTGACATATTAAGGACATCCTTGGCACTAGAGGTAACCAAAATCAAGCTTTCTGGGTGAAGGACATTCTTGATTGGCAATAGCGCATCAAGTTGATCCACATGATCAACTTCATCTAATATTACGGCGAGAGCCTCACAAGACGGGAGATGCTGTTTGACACTCTCAACTCCGATATTGGGACTATGTTTGAAGTCCTCAATGACCTTACCTTCCAAATCTTTTAGAGCACGTTCTCTCAAATTAAACAAAACTGAGGATTTTTTGAATTTTGACATCTTACAAAATGCTTTCGCCAGCGTTGTTTTCCCAATTCCGGCAGCACCCAGAATTCCCACAACCTTAGCCTCCTCCACAGGCTGCTTCTCTTGCTGCGATAGCACCCAATTTTCAAAAGCTTCTAATTTTTCGGTCAGCCCAATGTAATACTCTTCCACGGGCGTGCTCTGGATGACTTTGGATTGCTTTGAATCATCTTCGTCGAAAATACTTTCCACCACTCTTTGCACTTCGGAGCATTGCCTGAACACTTCTGAAGGTTCTTGAATATATTTCAACACGCTTTTCACAATCTTATTCATGAGCGCCTTTTTGTTCTCCTCTTCGTTCCTGAATATTCAGTTAAGAGTAAAATAATTTAATAAGCAGTGAGAAACACACTCGAGTGATATGTAGCTATTATTCCAACAAATTGAAAACTAACACTTACAAGGATGGGAAATTCTGAGCTATTTCCATTGCAGATTGGCTATCCAACCGGTATAAGTATAGTAAACTATGCATCCAATTTGCAGAGCAAAATTAATGATTAATTTTGCTCCATGCTTATTAGATACCTGGAATTTGCAATGAAACAGGATGCTCTGAGAAAAGATTATAAGAATTCTTACCCGGCCAGCATCAAATCATCTGATTTTGGGACATTGGCAAGCGCGCCTCTCCATCTATTAATAGTCTCTATGTTATGTCGCCGTTTCTTTAGGTGGAAGAGCAGGGTTTCATTGTAAAATCCATCAAGATCGGAAGGCTTCACTCCATAGAAAACTGGAAGAATCTTAGCCCCGCACGTTTGCATAAGAGTGAGTTCATCCAGACACCACGAAGATTCCGGAAATTTGCGAGAAAATATAACAATATTGACAGAGGCGAATTGAATAGCCGCCTCTATTTGAGGTTCAATCCGGTGTGCTGCCACCAATTCTGGCTTGTCCAGAAATACTCGTAACCCCCGAAGGCCTTGAAGGCGACCGTAAAGAGGTTCGGCGAATTCCTCCTTCGTTTCTCCACGATGACATATGAAAACATGGTAAAACCGGGCTTTCATCACGCTTTCCACGCTTTTCACGATTTTGCATAAGAGCTCCTCCTCGCCCCTAAATATTCAAACAGAGTGTAAAATAAGCAGCGAGAAACGGTTTTATATATCTAAGTCACTAGGGTGAGAAACCCCTGTCAATCTACCAAATTGAAAACGATTAACGATTCGAATTGTGGGAGATGCTTACCCATTACGCTTCTTCAGCTCGAAACCCTTTCGTTTGGAAACATTCTCCAGAGCGTTTCTCCAAGCCTTCATAGTTTGCGAGTCGTATGGTCCTCCCTCATGGGCACGCAGCCATTGAGCGTATGGTCCCTTACCACCTTTGCCCGTGTACCTGAGATGAGAAGGTTCCACTTGGTAAAACACAGGGAGAATGGGCGCCTCCGACTTTGTCATCTGGACGAGCGTATCCATGCACCATTTACAAGAAACATAATTTTCAGAAAATATGGCGATCTGAAGAGAGGCTTGTGTAATGGCAGTTTCCTTGAGATGCCTAAACTTCTCTTCAGGCGGGTCCGGGAAAACATACAATCCACTGCCAACAAGACGCACGCAGAGTTTCATGGCGAAGTCTCTGGTTTCCTTCTCGTAATGGTGAACAAAAATGTCATAATGGACATCATGAATAGACGGAGAGAGAGGGGCAGTGGAGGAGGAAGCAATGTCATGGTGATGATGGGTGGGTGTTGTTTCTGCCATAGAAATTGGAAAGAATAGACGTATAGAAGAAAATTTGAAATGATGATGCGCAGCGGTGTTACTTAGATCGCTGGAGGAATGTGTTGTAGGCAACAGCAGATATCTCTGGCCAAAAAGATTATGCGCAGGAGTGTAGTTAGATCGCTGGAGGAATGTGTTGCAGGCCTGTAGAGATGTCTAGCGAAAATGATGATGTGCAGTAGTGTAGATAGATGGCTCGAAGTGTTCTAGGCGACTGCATTAATCTATTGCAAACGTGTTAGAAGTATTGGGCAGCTGTCACATTTGTTCTAATGGACGTCTTTATGGACTGGATGGGCAGCTGTCACATTTGTTCTAATGGGCGTGCTTTAGGTGTACCGTTGGATTTAAATGATACACATCCCACCATGCAGAACAATAAAGACTCCGTATGTAGGTGTTTAATGCTATTTTCATTATGCGAACATAAAAAATAGAGGTAGAATTATTTACTCAGGGGCCCGCGGTTTAAGCTTCTGTGTCATCTATTTTTTTTTCAAATGTATTTGGCGTTGAATAAAAATAAATGTTGGGTAAATTTTACATGTAAATGCTTTAGTTAGTTATCATAAATTTTTGACGGGTTGAAATATAGGTTTAATGCAGAGTAAGCGAATGAAACCTAACTATTAAGTTATTTATCATTATTTATTTATTTATTAAAGTATATGTTTAATGTAGAGGAAGTCAAAGGTCATTATCCAAATTTAAAATTTGCCTTTTTCCAAATTTAAAATTTGTCCTTTTTCCAATTTTTGTTGAATAATTATAATTGTTTTTATTTTTCCCGAAGAAAGTAAGTTGTTATTTATCCCAATTCCATTAATAAATTATTTTATTTGAAATTGCTTTTTATTGTTTTTTATTTTATATGAATATTTTTGTAAATTTGTTATAGTCAGGATGGATAGTTTGTTTTTTAGATTTTTAATTAATTTGTTTTTCACCGAATATTTTTGTCACTTATTTATAGTTTAATATTAAGAATTTAATTTTGTTATTTTATTATTATTATTTGAAATTTATTTATTTTGTAATGTGTTAGTTGAGGTTTTTTAGTAATTTTCATTTTTTCTATTAGTTATCATTTTTTTGTTTTTAATTTTGTTTCATTTTTATTCAATTTTTTTATTCTTTTTTTTTTCTTCTATTACTATTTGGAGTTGTCTATAATGCTACTTTTTGGAGATTCTGGTGATTGAATCCGACGGAAGAAATTGAGGTTAAATCTTGATTTGTCAGAAATTAGCTATCAAACTTGCGATTCCAATAAATTGCTGCCTGATTTTGACCGGAAAAACCCACCAGAAAGGCTTTCAAAAAGTCGCATTATAGACAACTGCTTAGTATTTTCATGAATTATATTTTTTTCTCCACATTTTCAATTTAAGATGACAAATTTTAAAAGAGAAAAGAAAAAAGTTAAAAAAATAAATTTCTAATATATATATATATATTATTTTTAGTTTAATTACTTTTAATTTGACTTATATTGTTTTTTTTATGGGCTTTTTTCCTCTATTTTAAATTCCAATTTCATTAATTATAGTTTTTTTTTCTAGTTAATTTATAATTTGACCTTTTTTCCGTAACTTTCTATAATTTTCTTTAGGGGATGCAACAACTATACAATAATATATAGTTACTAAATTTTAGGATGAGTATTTATTTCCTAACTTTATTGAATTTGTTTTATTTAGGCATAGCTTTTATAATTGTGTGTCTAAGTATATAAAAAATTCAAGAAATTGACCTTGTTACAAGAAATTGAATTCAAGAATTCAAGAAATTGATCTTCTTGAATGATCCACACTTAAACATGAACCCAAAAAAATTACAGATATAACCTTAAATACACAGATGTAGCATAAATAACACTTCATTTCATTAATATCAAATACTGAACATAATGGAAATAAGACTAGCTAAGGCGATGGTAGCTTATCTCTGATAAGAGATGTGGCAGCTAAATGCCTCTAAATTGTGTTACAATGAGGCTCATAGGCCTATTTATTATTGAGAAAATATGAAAAACCCTTAACATCCAAAAAACTAATCGTAGGAGATGAAGCACCAAACTATGGGCCTAGTTTGGGTAAATCGGTACATCAACTTTCCAGGGTCGTAACTTTGGTATACTTGGGTAAATCGGTACATCAACTTTCCAAGGTCGTAACCTCGTTAGAAAGATCTATCCCAGGACTACAAATTTTGAGTGTCCAACAATGATTAAACCCCCATGTTGGCCTCGATTTTCCCAAAAAATGTTGTTTAGAGCCTCAAAACGACTTTAGAAGTTCAGGACTTGAAAAACTACCAAAAATAGTAAATTGTGCTACAATTAAGGAAACTAAAAAACTTAAAGGGATAGTGGGGGTCCAAGTGGAATAGGCGGGTGGCCACCAACATCCACCTGGATCAGTTCTTTCCCTTAGGAAGTAATGGTCCCCATTGTGTTGAGTTCCTCCATGAAATGGGGAAACTTCTATTGAACTTGGTCCATGGTGAGTCACTTGCCTTGGTGTAGGAGTTCATCAACTTTGACAATCCGATGTAGTTGGATCTTCTATTGGCGATTGTTCTTGACCCGTGTGTCCATAATCCGATCAATTGTGTCTTGTTCCATGCAGTCTAGGTTTAAGTCTATTCGTGTGAGTTGTTTTGCAACGTTTGATGTGTCCAGTAATGGTGGGAAGTATGGTCGAAGGTGGTCCACATTGAACACTGGGTCCAGGCCATTGAAGGGGGAATGTTGAGCTCAAAAGCATTGTCTCCCACAACCATGGTAATAATGTAAGGACCATATCAGGGTGTTATCAGCTTCCGATGGGCTATGGTAAGGCGTTCTTTCTACAAATGCAACCAAACTTTGTCACCCATCTGAAACTTGTGTGGCACCCAATGTTGGTCATGTAGTCACTTGTACTTGGCATTTGACTTCTCCGAGACGTCATGAACCTGATGGTGGATGTGTTGGATGCATTCAATAAATCTGGTCACTTTATCAACCTCAGATAATACATGTGTGGATTTTGTCCATGCAGTTGCATGAGGCATGTAAACATCAATCAAACATAATGGTTGAAATCCTAGACCCACTTGAAAGGGGCTGCGACTAGTCGGGCTATGGAGAGCTCTATTATAATTGTGTTGCACATAAGGAAGACTCTCATCCCAGGTTCGTGGATGCTTGGAGTTGTACATGCGAAGTATGTGCACTATCATCCTATTGATGACTTTCGTCTGGACATCAGTCTAGGGATGGAAGGCAATCGACTTGGGCAGGTTGATGTCCAATAGTTTCCAAAGGCTTGACCAGAATGTGTTAAGGAACCTGCTATCCTGATCTGATATAGTGGTCTGTGGGATCTTCTTACAGGCCACCAATATATCCATCTTAGAAAATCTATCCACGACCACAAATACACAGTAATTACCATGCTTCGTAGAAGGGAGGCCAAACATATAGTCCATGAAGATGGATTCCCACAATTGGCTGGGAGTAGGCAAAGGAGTGTACAAGCCTTGCTTCTTGAGGGTTGGCTTGGCGATGGCACAGGCACTGTAGAATCTGATATATTTCCCAACATCTAGTCGGAGTTTGGGGCAATAAAATTACTTTTGTAGTATAGCCACAATTTTATCCACACCAAAGTGTCCTGTGATCTGACTGTAGTGCACCTCCCAAATCATCTTGGCACACTCGCTTTAAGGAACATAAAGGTGGCCCAGGTAGCACAATAATGCGTCATGGAGGTGGAAATCAGGAGCTTGCTTTCAATCTACTAACATATGGTATGTGGAAGTGAACTCTGGATCATTTTTTTATAGTTGTGGCCATCCAGAGGTCTCGTGGCCACAAGAGTTGAGAACAATAGTTAGTGCTGCAACTGGGGGTCGAATGAGGCAGTCTGCAACATTATTGGTGTTGCCCTTTTTGTATTTAATGTTCTAGTGGAATTGTTGCAGATATGTAGACCACTTCTAATGGCGATCATTTCGTAACTTCCCTTGTGTCCATATCAAAAAAAGTGGTCGATGATTAGTGTGGGTGACCGTCTCCTTCCCTGGAATGTAATGCTTTCATTGCCAGCAAGCCTACACGATGGAATACATTTCTTTATCATAGGTGGGGTACTAACGAAATTTATTGAAAAGTGTCTCACTGTGATAGACCACTAGATGCCCATGCTGGGTGAGGACTACACCAATAAGAGGTGCTTGTCTCGATTTCAAATGGTTGTTTTTGGTTTAGTAGTGTAAGTACCAATGCAGAGTAGAGTCGGTGCTTCAACTCAATGAACGCCTTATGTTGGGACTTGGACTAGGAAAAATTTTCTTTGACCCAGCTCTTAGTTATCTGATTCAAAGGCCAAGTGATATGGGAGAATCCTAACACGGACCTCCAATAAAAAATTTCAAGACCCAAAAAGATGTGAAGCTCCATTAGAATGGTCACGACTAGCCAATCCCGAATGACTTGGATCTTAGTCGGGTCCACATGTAAACCACACTCATCTATGATGTAACCCAAATATTGTACCTGGCTCATGCCAAAGGTTCATTTCTCCAAGTTGGCACATAGTTTGTGTTGTCAAAGGGTTTGAAGGACCTGTCGAATGTGTTGCAAGTGTTCTTCCCAACTCTTATTGAAGATGAGGATGTCATCCAGATAAGAAACCATGAATGAGTTGGTGAAGGGTCATAAGATGTCATCTATTAGCCTCATAAAAGTAGCAGGGCCATTTGTTAACCCGAATAGCATAACCAACCATTCAAAAAGGCCTTCCTTGGTTTTGAAGGTGGTCTTCCATATATTTGTGGGCTCTATTGGAACCTGGTGATAGCAATACTTCGGCTTGATCTTGTTGAAATACTTATCCCCCATGAGTTGGTCCAGAAGGTCATCAATCCATGGGATTGGATACTTGTTCTTGACAGTGATTTTGTTTAGTGCCCGATAATCAATGCAGAGCCTCCAAGTCCCATCCTTATTCTGTACAAATACAATTGGGCTCCCATAAGGTGAGGAACTTAGTCAGATGTGCCCTTTTTGCAGCAACCCCTGGATTTTCCACTTGATCTCTTCATTTTCCATAATGGAGCGGTGATATATCAGCCTATTGGATAGAGGTTCTCTGGGAGTCAGATTGATCAAATGCGTGACCTAACAATGCAAGGGTACCCCTGTGGGTGAGGAGAAGATATCCTTGTATTCTTCCACAACTGTATCCACCCGCTTCTGCTACGTGGAGGAACCCTTCCCAGGGGCCATGGATGTGGCTATGACCAATCAGAAAGAAAACAAATTTCCCAGTCTGGGAGATGATCTTACTGCATTGCTTAGTAGATATCAAAGAGATGGCAGTAGGTGGGGCTACCTCCGATATCCTATCTAACTTACTACGCAAATAAATAATAATAGAGTAGAGTCTAGAATCATATGGATCATTTTGGTTTGACAAGTATGGTTGTCCTAATAATACATCACAAACTTCAAGAGGAGAAACATCACACAATACCTCATCCACGAAGGGCTTGATGTTGTAGGGAAGGCATCACTGTTGGCTGACACAGAGATCTCGTCCTTGGTGAAGCTACATGATGGTGTACGACTGCAAATGTGTTGTAGTTGGTAGGCCTAGCCACTTTATGACCTTTGCTGAAATAAGGTTCTTCTTGCTCCTGTTACCGACAATGAACTACAACGGAGAACCCTTCACCCACACATGTGAGTGGAATATGCTTTCCTCCTCGTCTGGATCTTTAGGCTCAATATTCTGGATCTTGGTGGTGGCCACAATGGCACTGGGCTCCGTGTTAATGATCTTCTTCCATTTATCATTCCCCTTGTCGGCTTCTAACTCAGAGTCAGAACATGTGTCTGATTCGGAAGCCTTCATCTTGACCACCATTGACTACTTGGCCCGACACTCACTTGTTGTGAGTGGAGCTCTTATGGAACTCACACCACTTTCTTGTGTCCTTCTTTGTCTTCATGGTGTTGTTCTTTGCTTGCGGCTTCAATGGGTTATCCTGGGTCGCCCCGCTTTGGCTTTGCCTTTTCCTCTGTGGTTTAGGGGCACATTTTCCTTGCTTCGGATTCATAGATACAAAGTATCACTTTTTTTTGTTTAAACTTATGCTCAAGCTTGATAGCGTATCGATACGCCATGCCGAGCGAGGAGATGTCTAAGAACTCCATCTTATCCTAGATGTACCTGTGTAGGAAACCACAATACTTGAGTACCAAATGTTTCTCAGAATCCTTGATACCCAACTTCATGTGAAGGATATGAAAAATATTGGTAAACTCTAACACGTCTTGGTCCCTTCCCTGCCATAGCATGGTCCACTTTATGTATTTATCCTCATAGCTCTTGATAAGATAATACTGCTCCTTAATGGCATCTCGGAACAAATTCCAAGTGGGTGCAGCCGAAGATAGTGAGGGTTTACTTTCATCATTCTTCTCACAGTAGGTTTCCCACCAATCCTTAACGTGGGGGGCAACTTTGAGAAGTGCAAAAGTAATATTTTCCCAGCTGGAAAAATCATGAACAAAAAAATACCCTTCTAGCAGATTTAACCATTTATCTACGACGTCCACACTTATCTAAACCTCAAATATGGGGATGTCAAAGTTAACTTGTACTGTAAAGGGCATGGCACTTTTAAGGCAGTTGTTGGAAGGAGAATCGTCACCCTTAGGTAGCCACTGAAGGATCTGGGCAAAGTTTTCTATCATCGTGTTCCTCTATTGCTCGAGGGCTTCTTCGAGCAAGATTTTGAAAGGATATCGTACCCCCTCGTCTTTCTTTTCTTCTGGCATGGGAGGCCGTCAGGATTTGTGAGGTTGGTCTTGCAAAGATTCGACCAGTTCGAGCCCTAACTCCTTATATCCTGACCTTGTTGGGGGCATGCAAATAAAAATAGAGAAAGAGAAGACCACTCTGATACCACTACCCCAAACTTAAACATGAATGCAACAAGTTACAGATATAACCATAAATATAGAGATGCAGAAAGATAACACTTCATTTCCTTAATATCAAATACTAAAATATGCTTACAATTAGAATGGAAATAAGCCTAGCTCGGGTGATGGTAGCTTATCTCTGAGAAGAGATGTCGCAGCTACACGCCTCTAAATTGTGTTACAATGAGGCTCAGTGGCCTATTTATAATTGAGAAACAACGGAAAAAAATAAACATCCAAAAACCTAACCCTAGGGAGATGAAACACCAAAACTATGGGCCTCGTTTGTGTAAATTCGTACATCAACTTCCTGGGGTCGTAACATTTTCATATGATTTTCGTTTGACGAGCACAATACCTTGCTAGAAATATCAATCTAAGGACTACATCTTCTGAGTAGCTAACAAGTGGCCATAATCGATGTTGGCCCTAATTTTCCCAAAAAAATGTCGTTTAGGGCCTCAAAACGGCTCCCAAAGTTCAGGACCGAAAAAACAACCAAATATAGTAAATTGTGCTACAATTAAGGAAACTAAAAAAATGAAAGAGACAATGGCAGGGGTCGATGTGGAATATGCGGGTGGCCACCAACATCCATCTAGATCCTTGAATTAAGAATTCAAGTTTTTTTTTGTGATTAATGTTTGGGTGTATCTATTTTTGTAGGTCAAAGGAGGATTTGAAACTCCAATGCAATGCACTGGAGCTCTTCATTTCATTTTAGGGGATTCAAATTCTACGATGTAGAGGCTCGGGTATGGGATCCAAACTAATTCTACAAATGTGGGATATTACTAGGATCTTGCTTTGAATTTCCATATTTTGCTTCAAGTCACTGCAGAACAAGAGATTGCTTGACATTTATTGAGAGATTAGTCTTCAATTTTTCATATATTTAAATTGGTTTATTTATTTATTTTTTGTAAGTTGTTCTACCTTATTTCCTCGAACCAAACACAAAAGATTGGTCTCGGTTACCATTCAAAAATTTAATGTGTGAATTTCATTAAAGTTGTTTAATTTACTACAAATTTATTCTTGGTTTTATTCAAAGTAATGTGTCAAATTCAGCCAATTTAATACTAAATCACAAATCATAGACGCGTGTATAATATTTGGAAAATATTTGAAAATGGGTTTTATTTATTTTAATATTTAATTTATTTTTAATGAATTCTTTAGTTTTAACGATATGAAATATTTTAGGAACTAAGTATTTTGA
>APFE031393442.1:3697-16910 GCA_000404065.3 Pinus taeda | reverse complement strand
AGTGTTATTATGTATTATTCACAAATATTAATTAACTCGTCTTTACAATTTAATTTTAAAATTAATTTAATACTAAATAAAAAATTATAAATCATGCCAACTCCATTTTTCCCTGCAAAAGAAAGCAATCATGTTTAAAGAAGGAAGCCATTTGAGAGATACCAATAAAAGTTTTGTTCCATATTCCCTAATCTTGCTTGCCACAAACACAATTGCATTCAACTCTATATCAATCATGTACAATGCTAATGAACTTTGTAGGAGAAAAAATGTTGTGCAAATAAGTTTCTTGGAATTGACATTTGATTTACTTGAAACTAAGTTTCTCCATATCAATTTGAAAAAAACATTGCCAAAGAAATAAAGTTTCATTACCGCCAATGACGTAAAGTGCTCAACCAAAATCACCATTTTAGCACAACATTTTCACTTTCATTTCTATTTTTTTAGTGAAAGCTTTAATTGATCAGCTCACAACTTTTCAACAATTCATACTCTAATTAGCTATATTTAAACTAGCGGCAGGTACTAGATACTACGTAGCACTTGTTTATCTCAATTCCACTAATAAATTCATTTTTCTACCCTTCTTCTTCATTTTTCTTTTCATATGAATATATTATTATAATTTTGAATGTGTTGTGCTTTGAAAGTCAAAATTAAGAAATATAATTAATATTTTTGGGATTTTGTTATCACATTTATTTAAGTTTGATTTTTTTTTAATACTGACAATTATAGTGTCAACGAAATATTTGTAATAAATAGGTTTAAAATGCTAACAACAGGAGTGTTAGCATTACTAAAGTTTTGAAAATTAAAACAATGCACTAACAATGAGAGTGTTATCATGTGTTTGAAAAGAAAAAAAGGGAAATGCGTTGTCAATGGAAGTAATAGTGCATTTCTATAAAAATGGTCAGTTAAAACTCTACTTTTTCTTGTACAACATAGTAATTTCAGGCACCCTTTCCAAATAAATGAGAATGTATTTTTCAAAACTGAAAGAGGTTTTTGTTCACAACGAACCCATTTAAAAAAACAACTATCACATTTCTAGATTTTCGAAGGGATCACTGGATCCTATTTTTCAGGATTTCATGAGGAAAAAGCTCATGGACAGTTGTTGACTTGGATGCCACCTCTCCAAATTCGACTTGGTTATCCTCATCTCCAGCCATGACTCTAATAACAACATGATATTTAGATGCAGATAAGTTTGGAAAGTTTCATATGAATGTACCTAAGATATTTATACTTCTATTATTGGATTACTGTAATTATTTTGAGCTACAAACCTGTTTCAGTTTTTGTATTGTTTATATAAGAAAAGTCTGCAGAAGAAGAAAGGGTTGGTGCTTATTTGAGATTTAGCATCCTTCTGTATTTTGATTAGATCATTAATGAAAACAACCTTTATGAGCATTTGCAGAAATTCTTGTGTTGTATTTCCCTGTCTGTTTTTGCTTTGTTTTATATTTCCTCATGTTTGATAAAAATTATATGAGATTGGGATTCATATTTTATGCTCATTTTTTCTTTATTTCTCAGTGATTAATAATTGTTATTCACTTAACCCTTACACTAATTTCCTTCATCTTCCTCTAAATCACTTAACTGTCAAAGGATTTACTGTTACTCTTCTTTTGTGTTTTTCTCATCGAAACTATGTTTGTATAACACCTGATTGGGTTAGACTCCATGCCCAATGGTGGAAATTTCACATAGCCCAACCAAATTTCAATTAATTTCGATAAATTTGGCCATAAGACTCAATTACAAACCTTCTGCTACAGTGACCTTGAGTAATTGAGTTTTTAAGGAGAGATCCCTCTCTAGGTTGAAGGGCCAGTGTTCAACCTCAAAGAGGTTCGAGGTTACCTTAAAGGTTTTCCCGCAGTCAGGTTTCCTCTAAGAGATAACATTTTTGCGCCTCCGTTGTGGAGTGAAGGGCATATTTTTCCCAAGCGATTTTATTGTTTAAGATTAGATCTCTGAGGGAAAAGATAGATTTGTATATTAGTTTTGGCTACAAGGTGTTTTCTTTGGCGACTCCAGTTTCAAGAATCCAGAGTTAGAAGCTTCCATGGCGACTCCATTGTCAGAAGGATTCATAGCTCAAATGATTCAATGGTTATTTCACTAGGCCAATGAAGAACTCAGACACTGCTACTATTGTTTTAAGGTATGCAAGTTTAGATTTTACAATTATTCCTAGTTTTCCTAATCATCTACCCAAAGATGAATATTTTCTGAGAAATGAACCAAAATTTAGTGGTGATGATTTGAGCCTGACTTTGAAACATATCGCAAATTTTCATGACTTCACTGATCTCCTTAAAGTCAAGTGTGAAGATGTATACATGAGAATATTATATGATTCATTCCAAGGGAAGTGAAAAAATTGGATTGAATGTTTGTCTACGAAGTCCATAACATCCATAACAAGATTTTGGGTTATCTTCTTGGGAACATGGATGGAGGATTTTTTGTTTGTAGTAGATCATGTTTCCATTCAAGGTTTTAGATAATGGAATGATGAGTATACTGATGGTGAAGTGGACAAAAAAAAATTCTGCATTTTTGTCCTCTTATTTAAAGTCATGCAAATGTAACTCAAAAGAAAAGATTCATTTCTTAGAAGAGTATTCCAAGGAAATTCAGCTAGAGCTTGTAATATTAGAGGATCAACAAATTTTTCCATATAAAGATCATTCTTTTGGAATTTATTCTCAACAACAACGAAAATACATATTGCATCCGTCTGTTATTGAGTGTGGGGAATTTTCTGTTTTGGATTATGAATTTGAAATAGAAAACATGCATCAAAAGTCCAACCGTGATAATCAAATTATAAAATACATTGAAGATCAAGAAAGATATGGCATCTACGAATTTGATGATCATGTAGCCATTTATATTCAAGAGTGTTTTAGTTCAAATTTCAACCATGGTTTCACTGTGAAGATCAAGTTTATTCTGAGCTATCATTGTATTGTAAAGTTTTTATTTTAATCAACTATAATCAAGGAACCTGGTTTTCAAAATAGATGTTAGATTGGTTGCATTGGAAGTTTCATATAACTTGAAGAAAGATAAATTTAGTTGGTTAGAATAGGAACAATGTACATAAATAAGCTCATAAGACAGAACATCCTTTCATTTTGGCATTTCAATTTTTAGTTTTTAGCAATTGGTGGTTAGGTTGAAACCAGAGTTCGTGTGTGCGTTCGATTGTAATAAATAATTTTCAGCTTTCACATTGCAGTACATTTTTTAGTTGGTTAGGTTCAATTTCAATTGATGATTGGACTAAGTTAAAGAGAAGTTCACAGAGTACAATACAGGTTTCAAGTAAGAAGCTGGAAATAACCCAATGGATTAGGTATATGGTTTATAGGCTTCTCGCTGACATCCATGATCATCCTCATGAAGCCAACTATTATCACATTTCTTTAAGTTTGAAATTTTTTAACACTGACAATTACAGTGTTAGCGAAATATTTGTAATAAAAAGGTTTAAAACGCCAACAATGGGAGTGTCAGCATTATTGAAGTTTTGAAAAATTAAAAAATGCACTCACAAAGGGAGTGTCAACGTTATTGTGTGTTTGAAAATAAAAAAGGAAGATGCACTAAAAACCGGAGCAACAACGCATTTTTGTAAAAATGGTCACTTAAAACATGTTTTTTCCTATACAACACAATAATTTTGGGCACGCTTTCCAAACAAATGAGAACAAAATTTTCAAAACCGAAAGAGGTTTTTGTCTGCAACAGACCCATTTAAAAAAACCTCTCTATGTTTTCTAACATCTATCACGACTTTGGATCTTAGATGGGATCATTGGAGCCTATTTTTTAAGAGTTCGTGAGGAAAAACTCATGGACAATTGTTAACTTGGATGCCACCTCATCAAATTTGACTTGCTAATCATTGTCTCCAACCATGGATCCAACAAAAACATGATCTTTAGATGTAGATAGGTTTGGAAAGTTCCATATTCATGTACCTAAAATATTTATACATTTATTAATTAATTACTGTAATTAGTTTTTAGCTACAAACCTGTTTCAGTTATTTTATTATTTATATAAGAAAAGATTGTAGAAGAAGAAAGGGTTGGTGTTTATTTGAGATTTAGCATCCTTGTGTATTTTGTGCAGATCATTAATGAAAACAGTCTTTATAATCATTTGCATAAATTCCTATGTTGTCTTGTAGGCAACAATCAATATCTATGGCCAAAATGATTATGCGCAGGCGTGTAGTTAGATCACTGGAGGAATGTGTTGCAGGCCTATAGAGATCTCTAGCGAAAATGATGAAGTGCAGTAGTGTGGATAGATCGCTGGAAGTGTTCTAGGCGACTACATTAATCTCTCGCAAATGTGTTAGAAGTATTGGGCGAATGTCACATTTGTTCTAATGGGCGTCTTTATGCATTGGATGGGCAACTGTCACATTTGTTCTAATGGGCGTGCTTTATGTGTTGCATGTGTAACATTGGATTTAAATGATACACATAAGATTATGCATAACAATAAAGAGTCAGTATGGAGGTGTTTAGTGCTATTTTCATGAGGGGATTCCTAAGATGGTGACATATTAGTGCTATTTTCATGATGGGATTACATGATTGGCAAACATTAAAATTAGAGGTAGAATTATTTACTCAGGCACTTGGGATTTAAGCTTCTATGTCATTTGTTCTTTTTTCAAATGTATTTGGCGTTGAATAAAAATAAACGTTGAGTAAATTTTACATGTAAATGCTTAAGTTAGTTATCATAAATTTCTGACTTGTTGAAATATAGGTTTGACCCAAAGAAAGCCAATGAAATGTAAATATTTAAGTTATTTATCATAATTTTTATTTTATTAAATTATATGTTTAATGTACAAGATCAAGGTCTCACTCAAATTAAAAAAAACTGCAATTTTAATTTGGGGTAATGACTTTGACTTCCCCCTTTTCTAGACCTGTTGAATTGTAATTTTTTTTTTTTTTTTTTTTAATAAGTAAATGGAAAAAAATCAACATAAAAGTAAGTTGTTATTTATCCCAATTCCATTAATAAATCATTTTATGTGAAACTATTTTTCATTGTTTTTATATTTTATATGTATATTTTGCAAATTTGTTATTCTTCCCAATTCCACTGATAATATTTTTTTGAATCCTTCTTCTTTATAGTTCTTTTCTTTTTTAATGCATATATTAGAATTTTGTATGGGTTTAAAATTAAGAAATATAATTAAAAAATTTGTGATTTGGAAATTATAATTAAGAAATATAATAAATATTTTTGTGATTTTGATATCACAATTATTTAAGTTTGAAAATTTTTAATGTTGTCAATAAAATATTTGTAATAAACATGTTTAAAACGTTGACAATAGGAGTCTCAGCAGTGTTGAAGTTTTGAAAATTTTAAAAATGCATTGACAACGGGAGTGTCAGTGTTATCATGCGTTTGAAAATTAAAAAAAAAGGAAAATGTGCTGATAATGGGAGTAGCAACACATTTCTATAAAAATGGTCAGTTAAAACTCTGTTTTTTCCTATACAACACAATAATTTTGGGCACGCTTTCCAAACAAATGAGAACAATTTTTTCAAAATCAAAAGAATGTTTTGTCCGAAGCAGACCCATTTAAAGAAACCTCTCTCAGTTTTCTAACATTTATCACGGTTTTGGATTTTTGAATGGATCACTGAACCCTATTTTTCAAGATTTCGTGAGGAAAAAGATCATGGACAGTCGTTGACTTGGATGCCATTTCACCAAATTCGACTTGTTGATCCTTATCTCTAGCCATCACTCGAGCAACAAAATGATCTTTAGATGCAAATAGGTTTGGAAAGTTTCATATGCATGTACCTAAGATATGTATAGTTCTATTATTGGATTAGTGTAATTATATTTGAGCTACAAATCTGTTTCAATTATTGTATTGTTTTTATAAGGAAAGACTACAGAAGAAGAAAGAATTGGTGTTTATCTGAGATTTTACATCCTTGTGTATTTTGAGAAAATAATTAATGAAAATAATCTTTATGAGCATTTGCTTAAATTCCCGTGTTGTATTTCTCTGTCTTTTTTGCTTTGTTTTATATTTCCTCATGTCTGATAAAAAGAATATGAGATTGGGATTCATATTTTATGCAATTTTTTCTTTATATTTCAGGGGTTAATAATTGTTTTTCACTTAACCATTGCACTAATTTCCTTCATCTTCCTCTACATCACTTAAGTTTCAAAGGAATTATTGCTACCCTTCTTTTGTGTTTTACTCAACGAAACGATGTTTGTATAGGACCTAATTGGCTTAGACTCCATGCTGAATAGTGGAACTTTCACATAGCCCAACCAAATTTCAATCATTTTCGATAAATCTGGCAATAGGACTCAATTGCAAACCTTTTACTATAGTGGCCTTGAGTAGTTGAGTTTTTAGGGAGAGATCCCTCTTCTAACTGAAGGGTCAGATTTCAACCTCAAAGAGGTTTGAGCTAACCTTAGAGGTTTTCCCGTAGCCAGATTTTTTTAAGAGATAACATTTTCGTGCCTTTGCTGGGGAGAAAAAGTCATATTTTCCCTAAACGATTTTATTATTTAAGATCAGATCTATAAGGGAAAGGAGAGATTTGTATATCAGTTTTGGCTACAAGGTGTTTTCTCTAGCAACTCCAGTTTGAAGAATCTAGAGTTAGAAGCTTCCATGGTGACTCCGTTGTCAGAAGGATTCATAGCTCAAATGATTCAATGGTTATTTCACTAGGCCAATGAAGAATCAGACATTGCTACTACTGTTTCAAGGCATGCAAGTTTATATTTTACAGTTATTCCTGGTTATCCTAATCGTCTACCCAAAGATGAATATTTTCTCAGAAATGGACCAAAATTTAGTGGTGATGATTTGAGCATGACTTTGAGACATACCAAAAATTTTCGTGACTTTACTAATCTTCTTAAAATCAAGTGTGAAGATGTGTACATGAGATTATTTTATGATTCATTCCAAGGGAAGTGCGAAAATTGGATTGAATGTTTTTCTGTGAAGTCCATAACCTCCATAACAAGATTTCGGGTTAGCTTCTTGGAAACATGGATGGAGAAAAAAGAATCTGTAGTAGATCATGTTTTTGTTCAAGGTTTTTGGAGAATGGAATGATGGGTATACTGATAGTGAAGTGGATAATTTTTTGTTTTTCATTTTTGTCTTCTTATTTAAGGTCATGCAAATGTTTCTCAGAAGAAACGATTCATTTCTTAGAAGAGTATTCCAAGGAAATTCAAATGGAGCTTGTAATCTTAGAGCATCGGTAAATTTTTCCATATCAAGATCATTTTTTTGGAACTTCTTCTCAACAACAATGAAAAGACATATTGCTTCCCTCTGTTATTGAGAGTGGGGAATTTTCTGTTCTATGTTATGAATTTGAAATAGAAAACATGTGTGCAATGTTCAACTATGATAATAAAATTACATAATACATTGAAGGTCAAGAAAGATATGACATCTATGACTTTGATGATCCTGTAGTCATTTATATTGAAGAGCTTTTTAATTCAAATTTGCAACCATGGTTTCACTGTGAAGATCAAGTTTATTCTGAGTTATCATTATATTGTCAAGTTTTAATTTTAACCAACTATAATCAAGGAGTCTGGTTTTCAAAACAAATGTTAGATTGGTTGCATTGGAAGTTTCATATAACTTGAAGAAAGATAAAGTCAGCTCGTTAGAATAGGAACAATGTACATAACTAAGCTCACAAGATGGAGCATTATTTCATTTTAGAATTTCAGTTTTTAGTTTTTAGTAATTGGTGTTTAGGTGTAAACCAGAGTTTTACTATGGATTTGATTGTAATAAAAAAATTCATCTTTCACATTGCAGTATAGTTTTCAGTTGGTTTGGTTCAGTTTCCGTTGATGATTGGACTATGTCAGAGAGAAGTGCACAAAGTATGATCCAGATTTAAACAAAAACACAACAAATTACAAATATAACCATAAGTACAAAGATGCAACATAAATAACACTTCTTTTCATTAATATCAAATATTGAAGTATGCTTACAGACAAAATGGAAATAAGACTAGCTCGGGCAATGGTAGCTTATCTCTGAGAAGAGATGTGGTGGCTACATGCCTCTGAACTGAGTTACAATGAAGCTCAAGGGCCTTTTTATTATTGAATAATAAGAGAAACCCTAAACAACCAAAACCCTAACCCAAGGAGATGTAACACCAAGAGTTTACGAGCCTCATTGGGGTTAGTTGGGCAGCCAACTTCCCAGGGTCGTAACTTGATCATATTATCTCAGTTTGACAAGTATGCTACCTAGTTGGAAATATATCTCCAAGGACTACAAATTATGACCTGATTTCTTCAATCACTAGAGCAATTTTGCCAAAAAATAGTCGTTTAGGGCCTTAAAACGGCTTTGGATGTTCAGGACCCGAAAAACTGCCAAAAATAGTAAATTATGCTACAAATAAGGAAAATGAAAAATTGAAAGAGACAATGGCAGAGGTCCAAGTGGGATAGGTAGGTGGCCACCAATATTTACCTGGATCATTCCTCCCCACTTAGGAATCAATGGTACCCATTGCGTTGAGTTCCTCCATGAGATGAGGAAACTTTTGCTAGTGTGACTTGTTCTGCAATTTCTTACGTGTCCAATAATGGTGGGAAGCATGGTCGAAGGCAGTCCACATTGAAGATTGGGTGCAAGCCAAGGAATGGGGGAATGTTGCACTCCAAAGCATTTTCTCCCACATCCTTGGTAATAGTGTAAGGAGCATATCAGAGTGGTCTAAGCTTGCGATGGTCTCTCGTAAGGCATTCTTTCTGCAAATGCAACCAAACTTTGTCGCCCACCTGAAACTTGTGTGACGTTTGATGTTGATCATGTCACTGCTTGTACTTGGCATTTTCCACAATGGAGCAACGATATATCAACCCGTTGGGTAGAGGTGCTTCAGGAGTCAAATCAAACAAATGCGTGACCTGACAGTGCAATGATACTCCTGTGGGTGAGGAGAATATGTCCCTGTATCCTTTCACGACCATATTCACCTGCTTCTACTGCGTGGAGGAACCCTTCCTGGGGGCCATGGATGTGGCTACGATCTTCCCCTTACTTTTAGAGCGAACCAGAAAGAAAATAAATTTCCAAGTCTGGGAGATGATCTTGCTACATTTCTTAGCAGAGATCAAAGAGGTGATTGTAGGTTGGGCTACCTCTAGTATCCTGTATTATGTATTACCTAAAGAAATACACACAGAGCGAGGTCTAGAATCATATATAACACGTCACTTCCACAAGTATGGTCGTCCTAATAATACATCACAAACGTCGAGAGGAGCAACATCACACAATACCTCATTTGTGAAGGGATTGATGATGTAGCGAAGGCGACACTACTAGTTGACTCAGAGATCTCGTCCTTGGTGAAGCCACCTGATGTTGTATGGTTGTGGGTGTGGTATGGTCAGTAGGCCCAACTACTTCACAACCTCTGCTGAAATGAGGTTCCTTTGGCTGCCACTGTCAACAATAAATTGCAGTGGCGAACCCTTCACCCACATTTGTGAATGGAAAAGATGCTCCCCCTCCTCTAGATCTTCGGGCTCATTATTCTGGATCTTGGCAGTGGTAACAGTGGCATTGTGATCCACATCAATAATATGCTTCCCTTTTTCATTCCTCTTGTTGGGTTCTGACTCAGGGTCGGAACATGTTCCTGATTCTGAAGCCTTCAACTCAGCCACCAACGACTTCTGGGCTCGACACTCACTTGCGTTGTGAGTGGGGCTCTTATGGAACAAACACCACTTTCCTGTGTCCTTATTTGACTTTGTGGTGGTGTTCTTTCTCGCAGCTTCGACGGGTTGTCATAGGTCACCCCAACTTGACTCTGTCCTTTGTTCTTCGGATTCACAGATCCAAAGTCTCGCTTCTTTTGTTTAAACTTCTGCTTGATCTTAACAGTGTATCAGTACATCGTGCAAAGTGAGGAGATGTCTAGGAACTCCATCTCGTCCTTGATGTACTTGTGTAGGAAACCACAGTATTCAAGTACCAAATGCTGCTCTAAATCCTTGATACCCAACTTGATGCGAAGGGTTTGAATAATATTGGTAAACTCCAACACATCTTGGTCCCTTCCCTGCCACAGCGTGGTCCACTTTATGTGTTGATCCTCATAGCTTCTGACAGGGTAGTACTGCTCCTTAATGGCATCCCATAGTGAATTCCATGTGGGTGCGGCTGAAAACAGTGAGGCCATACTTTCATCCTTCTACTCTCAGTAGGTTTCCCACCAGTCCTTGATGTGGGGGGCAACTTTGAGAAGCGAAAAAGTGATCTTTTCCCAACTGGAAAAATCATGAACAAAAAAATATCCTTTTATCAGATTGAACCATTTATCTATGGCACCTGCATCTATCTTACCCTCAAATATGGGAATGTCAAAGTTAATGTGTACCTTAAAGGGTGTGCGCTTCCAGAGTAGCTGCTAGAAGTAGATGTATCGTCCCTGGGTAGCCGCTGAAGGATCTGGTCAAAGTTGTCCATAATCACGTTCCTTTTTCGCTTGAGGGCTTCTTCAAGCAAGATTTTGATAGGATCTCCTTCCCCCTTTTCTCTCCATCGGGATTTGCGAGGTTGATCTTACAAAGGTTCGACCCGTTCAAGCCCTAACTCCTTATATCTCTACCTTGTTGGGGACATGCAAAGAAAAATAGAGAAAGAGCACACTACTCTGATACCACTGATCTAGATTTAAACAGGAATGCAACAAATTACATATATAACCATAAATACAGAGATGCAATAGAAATAAAACTTCATTTCATTAATATCAGATACTGAAGTATGCTTACAAACAGAATGGAAATAAAACTGGCTCCGACAATGGTAGCTTATCTCTGAGAAGAGATGTGGTGGATACATGCCTCTGAACTGAGTTACAATGAGGCTCAAGGGCCTTTTTATTATTGAACAGTAAGAAAAAACCCTAAACAACCAAAACCCTAACCCAAGGAGATGTAACACCAAGAGTTTATGGGCCCCGTTGGGGTTAGTTGGGCAGCGAACTTCCTAGGGTTGTAAACTGATCATATAATTTTCGTTTGACACTTATGATACCTTGTTGGAAAGATATCTCTGATGACTACAGTCGTTGACATGATTGCCTTCATAAGAACTGAAGCTATTTTGCCAAAAAAAACGTCGTTTAGGGCCTCAAAATGGCTCCAGAAATTCGAGACCCAAAAAACTGCCAAAAATAGTAAATTGTGCTACAAATAAGGAAACTGAAAAACTGAAAGAGACAATGGTGGGAGTCCAAGTGGGATAGGCAAGTAGCCACCAATATCCAGCTCGATCAGAGTAGGATACAAGTTTCAGGTAAGAATTTGGAAATAACCCAATGGATCAGGCCTCTAGTCTATGGGATTGTTGCTACCATCCATGATCAACAACATCCCCGTGAAGCTATCTATTGTCACATTTCTTTAAGTTTGAATTTTTTCAATGCTAACAATTACAATATCAGTGAAATATTTGTAATAAACATGTTTGAAATGTTAGCAACGGGATTGTTAGCATTAATGAAGTTTTGAAAATTTTAAAATGCACTGATAGCGGAAAGTCAGCATTAACGTGTTTTTGAAAATTAAAAAAAAAGGAAAATGCATTGACAACGGGAGAAACACCACATTTATGTAAAAATGGACAGTTAAAACTCTGTTTTTCCTGTAAAACACAGTAATTTCGGGCACCCTTTCCAAACAAATGAGAACAAATTTTTAAAAACTGAATGAGGTTTTTGTTCACAACAGACCCATTTAAGAAAAAATTTCTCAGTTTTCTAAAATATATCACACTTTTGGATTTTCGAAGGGATCACTAGACCCTATTTATTTGGATTTCATAACGATAAAGCACATGGGCAATTGTTGACTTGGATGCCACCTCACCAAATTCGACTTGTTGATTCTTGTATCCATCCAATACTCCAACAACAACATGATCTTTAGATGTATATAGGTTTTGAAAGTTTCATATGCATGTACCTAAGAGATTTATACTTCTATTATTGGATTATTGTAATTATTTTTGAGCTACAAACGTATTTCAGTTATTGTATTTTTTATATAAGAAAAGACTACAGAAGAAGAAAGGGTTGGTGTTTATTTGAGATTTAGTATCCTTGTGTATTTTTAGTAAATCATTAATGAAAACAGTCTTTATGAACATTTGCAGAAATTCTTGTGTTGTATTTCCTTGTTTGTTTTTTTTGTTTTATATTTCCTCATGTCTTATAAAGAGAGTATGAGATTGGGATTCATATTTTATGCTCCTTTTTCTTTACTTCTTAAGCATGAATTGTTGTTCACTTAACCCTTACACTAATTTCCTTCATCTTCATGTACATCACTTGAGTGTTAAAGGAATTACTGCTACCCTACTTTTGTGTTCTTCTCATCAAAACTGTGTTTGTATAAGACCTCATTGGGTTAGACTCCACGCCCAATGGTGGAACTTTCACATAGTCTAACCAAATTTCAATAATTGTTTGACAAATTTGGCCATAGGAATCAAACGTAAACCTTCTAATACAATGACTTTGAGTAGTTGAGTTTTTAGTGAAAGATACCTCTCTAGGTTGAAGGGAAAGATTTCATCCTCAAAGAGGTTCGAGGTTACCTTAGAGGTTTTCCCACAACTGGGTTTCCTCTAAGAGATAACAAATTTTAAAATTAAAATTAAGAAACATAATTAATATTTTTTATAAAAGTTAAGGGTGAAAGTTTTGGATCCATTACAATTTGAATCAAGTAAGAGGAAGACATTAGTAACACTTTTACTACTATTTTGAATACATGGGAATCACACATGATAAAAAACCATTTTATCAAGCACTCAATGATGACCACTACCCACTGAGTAGATGATGATTGAGTGCATCCTGGATAGACGATGATCGAGTGCATTGTTAAGGCACTCCTATATGTTAAGTCACCAGTGAAATTCTCATTTCCTTATTCAGGTGTTATTCTTGGACATTACCATGATGTAGACTCACCAATTCGAAACATACAAAAAAATGGTAAAAAATTATTTATACTTTTGAGATAAATCTTGAATTTTTATTTTCCATGATGGGGTGGGTTCAATAAGGGGGGTGGG
>APFE031393430.1:0-12867 GCA_000404065.3 Pinus taeda | reverse complement strand
AATGGGGTAGATATGAATATCACTCCAAAGGATGTGGTTGTGACTGTGTGGTTCTTCCTATATCCTCTAGTTCTTTTACACAAGAATCACTTGCCCATGTCAACGATCCAGTAAAACTTTACACTGTGAGAAAAGTTATGCTTCCAGAAGACATATTTGGTCTTCCATGTCCTCTTCCAGCCCTAATATCCAGTCATGTTCAAGCATTTTCCCCTGCACCTAAGAGCTTATCCCCCAAAGAGGCAATTGTTTGTATCATTGCTTTGGTTACCTTCTTCCATTGTTTCCGTGTTACTGAAATAAAATATTACAGAATTTTCAACAATCTATTTGATCAGGAAATGTATAAAATGTATAAACTTGCGTGCACGTCGACCACATAACAAGATCCTGAATTCTTGTTGAGAATATATGCATAAACATCATATATTTTGATTGTAGAAACGTGATGGGATTTTAATGTTCTATAAAATTTGTAAAAAAATAATTGTTTACAATATAGATATTTTTTTTAAATTATGAGTTAATATATATATGATTTATCCAAGACAGTAATAATTATTCGAAATAAGCTAGTTTTTTGGAAATAGTTTACTGGCAAGTCCATGTTATGTTAGGTTTAAATCTCCAAACTCACTATGCGTGGGGTAGTAATATCCAAAAGTTATAGTAATAACTATTGGAATCAATTCATGTTATGGGATTATGAGCTTATCCCATCCCAATCCTAATTACTGATTTCTGTAATATTAAAAAAAAATTATTCAACCTAAACCAATTTTTTTGACATAATTATTTAAAAATAAAAAATAAAATAATTAAAACAAAATACATGTTAGATTTCATTTTATATAAGGTTTTAAGTTTAAGTGAAATCTATATAAGGTTTTAAGGTTAAGTATTATTAAAGAGACCTAATATGTTGAAAAGTAATTTTAGTGATGGTTATAAATAAAGTGGTTTTCTTATATATATTATTTAGGTTGATAATGTTTTTTTGGTAATTGGAGAAAGACATAACATTCTTTATGAGTGGTTGAATGTATTTAGTAAGAGCAAAAATATTGTCACATATGGCAGCTTACCCTTATAGATAACTATTCAAATGGATCACTATCTCAACTAATCCTTAAATTCATAGCTAGCAACTAGTAATAATTATCCACCTTATTAAGTGTAAAAAATTAAAAAAAAAAAAAAAATGAATAATTTTGATAGAATATATTAAAGAGTAAAAATCTATCATCTTTATTAATTAATAGCTAATTATATATATTATAAAGCTAAAACACAAATATTAATTCACATTATATACAAAAAATATTATAATGTTCTTTAGTAGGATATTGGGAAAAGGGAAATCAAGTCCCTTTTCCGTTTAGAAATTAAATTGTTGGGCCAAAGAGTTCATATATACTCTTTTTACAAGCCAATATATATAATAAAATAACATATGAAGATAATATTATATATTTGTACATGAGAACTATTATAACAAATAGACAAACCAAACATCAAGGTATGGGTGATGGTGCATTGTCTTCAATAGGTTGATCAATTGGATCCTTACAGTGCCACTTTTCACCTTTTTTAGATACAAAAGATTTTAGGTTTTGCTCAAGGATGATGGGATTCACTTGTGTTCCCTGAAAGATACGAAATTTCTCTCTCAAACTTGATTTCATTTTCATTTGTCATTTGAGAAACTCTTATACGTATCCCAAAATATCACTTTACATATTGCTTCAAAATTTCCTTTAAAGATATAGATGGTATGGAGAATGTCCAATTGCTCTTCCTCGTTGTTTGCTAGAGCTCGAGCAATAAGATTTTTGACAATCTAGTAAGTAATTTTTATTCTGAAAAAACTTTATGTTCAGGGGATAATAATATACCAAGTCTTTAACCCATCCATCGAATTCTTTTAGGATTTTATTGTCAATAAATTTTTTTCTTATTTCCATCACCATTTTTTTTTTAATTATGCAATTCTTGCATTAACTAGCTCAAGCAACTTCTTATGGAAGAGTCTCTCCACCTCTATGGCCTTCTTCTTGGCTCTAGGCACATTCCTTAGATTCTTAGAGCCTAAGGACCTTAAGGAGAAATCATGTTTTCCTTCTCATTTCCCACATTTGGAGCTACCTCATTTGATTTCATATTGCAAATGGTTGTTAGGGCATAAGATAAATCAAGCCTTTCATGAATAGAACATCAAAACTAACCTAAGAGCTAGGGATTCAAGCTATGTCACCACAGACTAGTGTTCAAAATAGCAACAAGAAATGTTAAAAATAGCATTAAGAAAATCCTGATTTAATTTGTCCTCGAATTAAATTAGGAATTAAATTGTAATTCTAATTATCATAACAACTTATAACAGTTAACTAAGTTAAGATAAATTACTTGGCTCAGTAAATTCGAGTTATGCGTCTATCTAGACTCATGTAAAGCAATATCTAAATTTTAGGGGCCCACGTTGTGTTATTATTCGGTTGTAATTATTTAATTCAGTTTAATTGAGTTAAATTCACTTAAACTAGTTCTCGTTGATGGAGGAACTAGTGAGAGGTCAAGTGAATTAATTTGAATTTAATTCACATGAAGTGACTAGTCAAATAATTGATAATACAATCATAAATAACTCAAGCATACTAGTTCTGAGAAAGACCCAGTTGAGATTCGAGTTCAAGGACAATGTACTATCAATTGTAAAATTATCTAAATTAAACCGATGGTGCGTACTATCATAGGAAGGATTATGGATGGATTGTTGAGTTGTGGATGAGGAGTTTCCCAATTACATATGGGGTAATTCCATAGGAAATTGTGCAAGGAAGTAGGAGTTTGGTAGGTAACATATTTGGCTAAGTAATGGCTTGAGCTAGTTTGTGAAGGAGTGGGATATATTGTAATTGTACAAAGATTGTTCATGGTGAACAAGAATTATATTTTCTTCTCAGATCTTCTCATTAATGAAATATATGAAGAGCATGGGCATTTAGATATGGCTTTCTTGAGAAAATCATTGTGTAATGTGTGATTGAATTCGTTCTCTTATATGCTTCATGATTTCATTAATTATTTATTGATCTGAATTTAAACAAGAATGCAACAAACTACATATATAACTATTAATAAAAATATGCAATAGAAATTACACTTCTTCTCATTAATATCAAATATTGAAATACGCTTACAAATAGAATGGTAATAAGACTAGCTCAAGCAATGGTATCTTATCTATGAGAAGGTATATGTTAACTACATGCCTCTGAACTATGTCAATGAGGCTCAAAGGCCTATTTATGATTGAGAAACAATGGAAAACCTTGAGCATCCAAAAATTTAACCCTACAAGACGATTTGCCAAACTATGGGCCCTGTTTGCGTAAATTGGTACATCAACTTGTCAGAGTCGTAATTTTGGCATTCGATCCTTGTTTGATGTGCACAATACCTCGTTAGAAATATCTATCCAAGGGGTAAAACTTTCGAGTAGCCAACATGGTATGTGTCCAAAGATGGCTCTAGTGTTCGCAAAAAACATTGTTTAGGACCTCAAAATCGCTCCGGAAGTTTAGGACTCCAAAAACTGCCAAAAACTAGTAAATTGTGCTTCAAATAAAGAAAGTGAAAAAATTAAAGAGACAATGGTGGGGCTCCAAGCAGAATAGGCAGGTGGCCACCAACATCCACTAGGATTAGTCCTCCCCCCTTAGGAAAAAACGGTCCCCGTTGCATTGTCCACCTCCATGATATGGGGAAACTTCTGTTGAACTTGGTCCTTGGTGAGTCACTTGCCTTGGTGCAAGAGTTGGGGATATTTGACAACCTGATATATTGGGATCTTCTATTGGGAAGTGTTCTTGACCTATGTCTCCATAATCCGATCAATTGTGGCCTTTTCCATGCAGTCTAGGTTTAACTTTGTTGGTGTGAGTTATTGTACAATGTCTGATGTGTCCTGTAATGGTGGGAATTATGGTCGAAGTCGGCCCACATTGAACACTACGTGAAGGCCAAGGAATGGGGTAATGATGACCTCAAAAGCAAATAAATAGTGACATTGAATCCTTATATTTCAATATATCATTTTGTGATGAAGCTCTACACATGGATGCTAAACACTATCATGTAGTATGATTTCTCAGCCGCACGAAATGGTAAACTAATAAAGGAGATAGTGTTCGATAATTGACATTGTTTGTGTAGTTGGCATTGATGTCAACCAAACAAGTATGGATGCATGTGCTAGCATGACGATTAGGCAAGGCAACATTGGTGTCCACTACGCTAGTTGTGATGACATCAGATGCTAGCATTGATATGCTTGATGTCTCAAGGTTAGGGGGAGCCTTATGGTTGTCATAGTATAATTTTTATTGGAGAAGGCATAAAATTATTGCTATAATGGTTGGGAGTCCTAGAATTTGGAGGGTATTTTGCCTCAAGAGATTAGCTCTCATACTCCTAGAGTTACATAATTTGGTTTTTTCTAAGAAATATCTTTCCAATGGTATGTGGAAGTCCGTAAAAGGATCTTTGGATCAAAATTTATTTATACTTGAAGTGCATGTTGAAGTCCTTAGAAGCAGGATGCATTTAGGAACCTCAAGAGCAGGCCCAATTTTGAAACCTCGAATTTCAGAGAGTCAAAGGCTCGGGACATCGGAAAGGAGGAACCTTAAAAGACCAAACTATCAGAAGGTTGAAATATTGGAGGGCCAGAATTTCAAAACCTCAGAGGGCATGATTATCAAAGTAGGCCAAATATCGAAAGTAGGCTAGAGCAAGAGAACCTCAAAGATTTTGAGCTTCAGAGGTTCAAAAATTTGGAGGCCATATTCTCTGTCAATTGAAAGGTTAGTATATCAGAATTTCAGGGCCTTATAACTTCTTACAAATTGAATTCTTTTGGAAGTGTCAAGGGTTGTGAGGAGCATATATTATAAAGGAAATCATTGCAAAACCAAAGACTGAGGGACCCTTTCTCTCTCCTAAGATAAGACACATGGTAGTAGCTATTTAGCCCTCAGGAGCTGATGGTGGTAGATGATGTTAGCATGACATGGATATATAAAAGACATGTGGGATTCATATTCAACATTTTAGATTGGCTTAATCGAGAAAATATTTGTGAGAGGTGTCACCACTATGGAGACGCCACATGGGGTTGAAGATAAGAGCATGATGTCATCTTGTAAGCATATCGAAGGTCAAGGATTTTGTAAGTCCACTGTAATTTATTTTTGAGAAAGGTATGATACACGGAGCTTCGATGTTGATTGGCACTTGGTTATGGAGACCCAAAGAACTAAGGGTGTAATGAAAGGCTTAACAGCTAAGTGCTATGGAGATTCCAGAGAGGTATTTCAGAGCTTGGGATTTTGTAACTTCAATCTAATTGAAATTTGAAATAGTTTGATGACATGAGCATCCTATGTTAGTTTGTGCTTGGTCGTGGAAGCCTAATGAATCAAGGGCATAGTAAAGAAAATGTTGAGAGTGCATATGAAAAGAAAACAGACCTCGAGAGACCCTGTTTTGCTATATGAGAGATCGAGAGAGTTTGTTTTGTTGTGCAAGGCTGAGAAAGAATTTAGAATAGAATACATGTGAGAGAGGAATATATTCTATGGAGTATGAGTTGTCTACAAAGATATGAGTGTGAGTGCACTGCAAGGAAGTGGTGATGTGTGCATTAGCATAATGAGAAGGTTTAGGGAAGAGTGCGTGTGTGAGTATGTTGTTGTAGAGTGGGTAGAGTGCAGAGAATGTTGTGCATTATTGAACGTTCTTGAGTAGAATGATGAGTTCCAATAGAGTGTGCATATGCCAGAGTGTTATGTAGGTGAAAAAGTTATGAGGAGAACAAAGATGATATCAGTCAGTACTTGCCATCTACAGTGAACATTAGTTCCTTATTTGGTGTGGTTTGCAACCTTCATACAAGAAGTTGGTGCTTCCATCTCTAGTGGGTCTCTAAAGAAATTTGGTGCTCGCAACAAATCTACGAAGTTGGTTCTTCACATGGTTCTTCTAGTAAGTTGATCAGGTGTCAACAATAGGAGCGAGTTGGTGCTTCCTGCTAGTGGTGGCTAGCAAACAATCAAAAGGAGTTGGTGCTTCATGTGAGTGGTGGCTAACAAAAAAATTGATGCAATAGACTAGGTGCTCTTATTTTTACATTAATAACAACAACAATCTTAGGTGGTTTTTTATCGGAAGGGTTTCCACGTTAAACCTCCTTGTATCATGTGTTTTTTACTCATGATGTGTACGCTTCTATCGATTGATATGGATGTTGTTATGGGTTGTTAATGGTTTCTCACATATAATGGATGCCAAATTTTAAAGAGTAAACATAAATTGACATAAAATTTAAAATTAACCTTAATATTGATTCACCACCTCTCTCACTGTTAACATTGCTTCCAACAATTGCTATCATATCCATTTTCCTTCAGGAATAGCTTCATTAATGGAAGTTATATCAAATACAAACAATGAATAATCAATTTTGCTTGCCAGCAGAAGGAGGTCCATTTTTAAATGGATCAAACTATAATCTTTCGAAGATCAAAATGGAAGCCTACTTGATGGTAGTCAATGAAGACTTTTGGTTGTCTGTGACTCTATGGAGTAGAGGAATACAAGTTTGTCTTAAATTATTAATATCTAAAGAGAAAGATGAAAAGAGGAAGAATAAATCAGAAGAAACCCAAGAAGAATGATCCTCTTTCTCTTCTAATAGAGTCACCCTTCTATAAGGAAAAAAGGAAGCATTAATACTTGAGTTAAGAAAGAGGAATTGAAGAATAAGTTTCCTCTAGCTATGTGCAGCCAAGAGAAAGCGCAAACATGGGCAAAGAAGAAGAAGTAGAGTACTTCTCCTATAACGACTCGTCCATTGAAGGTTTGGAAGGAGGATGATCTTCTGTTATGAAACCAATTCACAAAAAGATAGAAAACATAGATCAACACCTTAGAATTCAGCCTCTTCGAGGGGGAAACCTGCTTTACATTACACAAATGAAAAAATTCTTGGATTATACAAATGAAAAAACCTCCTTTCTATATATAGGAGTCTAAGTGGTCACAATATAACCAAGTCGACCTAACAATAACAATATAAAGGCACAAAAATAAAAATAGTGGGATTCTATGGGGCATAATAATAACAATAAGGGATACAGTGACAATTATAATGGGGGAATCACTAGTATTATAGGGAACTAACATGCCCCTCTCCTTCAAAAAAGTTTTGTCCTCAATGCTTGATCATTTATAGATGCTTTTGTATAAAAATCTCATCTTCCGATGTGGAATCTTCAACGGGTAAGTTCTTCCACTTGATGAGTTACTCTGAAATTGATCGATTTCATAGCTGTCGAGTTCTTGTTTCTTTGACTGATTTAGGTTCCAATATGATTTTTCCTTCATCGTCAACTTCTGAAAATATTGTTTGAACTGGAACCTTCTCACCTATAACCTTGTTTAAGAATGAAACATGGAAAATAGGGTGTGCTCGGGAAGCTGTAGGAAGCTCCAATTTGTATGGCAAAGTACATATCTTTTGCAACACCTTGTATGGACCATAATACTTTGGTGATAATTTATTATCCTTATTAGCTTGCTTGAGGGGCATTTATTTATATGGTTGTAGCCATAGGAATACCCAATCACCTACATCAAAACTTTTTTCACTGCGATGTTGATCTGCCTGCAGTTTCATTATATTCTGCGCCAAGGTGAGGTTATCCTTTAAGAGTTGGAGAACCTTTTGTTGATGATCGATGTGATCTTCCACTGCTTGAACCTCAGAATTTTCTCTTAAATATGATTTGATGGATGGTGGATGATATCCATAAAGTGCCATAAATGGGGTAATTTTTGTTTTAGTATGGAAGGAAGTGTTATACCACCATTCAGCTAGAGGCAACCATTATACCCATTGTGTATGTTTATCAGATACAAAGAAACTAAGATATCCTTCCAAACATTTTTTTACTATATTAGTTTTCCCATCAGATTAAGGATGATAAGATGAGCTATGAGCTAACTGAGTACCAAGACAAGAAAATAATTATGTCCAAACATTTCCAGTGAAAATGGGATCTCTGTCATTTACAATAATATTTGGGTTTCCATGTAGCTTTTGAATTGTTTGCATAGATGCAGTAGAAACTGTACTGGCCTTAAATGGATGAGATTAAGCAGAAAAGTGTGCATACTTGGTAAGTTTGTCAACTACCACCATGATAACAATCTTTCCTTCGGACTTTGGTAAACCTATGATAAAATTCATTGAAACCTCCTCCAAACACTGGCTTAGAATTGATAAAGGTTGTAATAGTCCTCGGGTCTTAATTGTTTCAACTTTATTTTGTTGGGAAAAAAAACATTCCGCCACAAAATTTTGAATATCCAATTTAAGGCCATCCCAAAAAAATCCTTCTTAACCCTGTGGTAGGTTTTACGAAATCCTGAGTGCCCTCCTAAGGGAGAGTTGTGCAATTCCCTAAGAATCTTTTGTTTGAGTATGGAATTCTTACATAGGTATAATCGATCCTTGTACCATAACAAATCATTTTTACAGCTAAATGTATTAGATGTAGTGGGATCTTATTGCATCTTTTGAATGAGTCCCCACATGTCCTTGCCATTCTTCCATTGATCCATTGCTTCGTTTATCCAATCTGGCTGGATAGAAATGGTGCAAAAAAATGCTTCCACATCCCCATCTTTCTTGAGAGTGCATCTGCACTGACATTTTTCTTCCCTTTTTTGTAGATGATTTCAAAGTCATAGCCCAACATCTTTGTGACCCATTTTTTCTACTCTTCTGAAGTTAATATTTGTTATAAAAACTATTTAAGACTATCATGATCTGTTTTTACCTTAAAGTGTCTTCCCATTAGGTAGGGTCACCATTTCTTAAGTTCATGTATTATTTTCATCATTTTTCTTCTCATAAATAATTTCTTTTGATTGGACAACTTTCAAAGGGAATGGGTCTTTCTTCTTGCATTAAAACATCACCAATTCCATTTCCTGAGGCATCACATTCCACAATAAAGGTTTTTGTTAAGTCTAGTGTAGCTAATATTGGTTCTTGGCACATTGCCTCTTTAAGGTGTTCAAAGTACTTTGTTGCTTCTGGAGTCCATGAGAATGCATCTTTCTTCTGGAGCCCATAATTCTTAACAAACTTGCGATAATACCCTGTCAGCCCAAGAAATCCTCGTAGATCCTTTATGGATGTGGGGACTTTCCATTGCTTAATGGTTTCAATTTTTCTAGAGTCTAACATAACACCTTCATGAGATACAATATGACCCACATATTCCACCTCTTATACTCAAAAGAAATATTTGGATATTTTTGCATATAATTGTTTCTCCTCCAATAGTTTGAGCACCATGTCCACATGTTGGACATGATCCTTCCAAGACTTGATGTAGATTAGTATATCATCAAAAAATACTAAGACAAATTCTTTGAGGAAGGGTTCGAAAATGGAATTCATCGGACCTTGAAATGTAGAAGGTGCATTAGTAATTCCAAAAGGCATGACCAAAAATTCATAATGACCCTCATGAGTTCTAAATGTTGTTTTTGGAATGTCTTCGGTCTTCAATTGACACTATCCTGAATGAAGTGCCAACTTGGTGAAGTAAATTGATCATTGCAATTCATCCAATCGTTCATCAATGATAGGAATGGGAAATTCATCTTTAATAGTGAGATTGTTGAGCTCCCTATAATCTAGACACATGCACCATGATCCACCCTTCTTGTGAGCCAATACTACTGGAGCAAATAAATAACTTTGACTAGGTTGAATTATTCTAGCCTATAGCATTTCTGCAACCATACATTCAATTTCACTCTTTTGGACATAGGGATATCTCTAAGGCCTGATGTTTGGAGGAACACTTCTTGGAACCAAATTGATAGCATGATCATGATCACAAATAGGTGGGAGGCCTTTTGGAGTCCTAAATACCTTAGAGTGATTGTCGAAGACTTTTTGGAGATCTAGAGAAATGGATGATTTCGATGTGGGAACCTCTAGTGAACGTAATTGTGAAATTATGCCTCTTTTTTTTCTTTAGAAGCTTTTTCATTTCGTTAGAGTTGATTATCTTTCCCGGTTTCCCTACAGTACCCCTTAATTCAACTTCTTTTCCTTCTTTAGAGAATGTCATGAAAAGTTCTTGAAAATTAAAAGCTATTGTAGCCAAGGATTGTAGCCATTGGAATCCAAGTACACCATTAGCACTACCCATTGGAATAGAAACCATTGGGCTATTCAATACATATTATCCCACTGATAGCTTGATATTATGGCACTTTCTTGAGAAATTTATGGTTCCTCCACTTGCAACCATCACTTGACACTCTGATTTTTCCTTTCAGCTACACTCCACAACAAAATGGTGTAGCTGAAAGGAAAAATCGCACCTTAAAGGAAATGGCTAACTGTATGCTGCAATCTAAAGGACTCAGTCTTAGTTTTTGGGCCGAAGCAATTAATTGTGCAAATTATATAATAATTCGCACTCCTACTAAGGTTCTAAAGAATATCACTCCAGAAGAAGCTTGGAGTTCCATTAAACCAGATGTAAGTCACTTTCGTGTTTTTGGAAGTGAAGCATGGGCCCATATTCCAGATGAAAAGCATAAAGCTTTAGAACCTAAGAGTGAGAAATATACTTTTGTTGGATATTCTGAAGATGTAAAAGGTTATAGACTTATTCCATTTAAGTCCAAAAATGTTATCATTAGAAGAGATGTAAAAATTGATGAAAATAAATCGGCCTGCGAGCCTAGTCCGGCGGATGTGCCACCTCTTCCTATCTCTTCTACTTTTGAAAACATTTCTTCTTCAGATGATGAAAGTGAGGATGCCAATCCTCCCCCACCTTCTCAGGATCCTCAACTTCCAAGATGGGTCCGTGCTACTCGGGATGCAGCAGGTGATCTTGCCGGTGATCCTACAGATCAGCGACGTACACGTTCTCAGTTTGAAAGAGCCTCCTCTTTACTGGCTCAAGCTCCAGTAAATCATGATCCTGACACTTTTGCAGAAGCTTCAGGCCATCCACATTGGGAAGCAGCTATGAATGAAGAATATCATCCATTGTTGGCAAATGATACATGGGATCTTGTTCCTCTACCAAAGGGACGCAAACTTGTTAGATGTAAATGGGTTTACAGAACCAAATATGGACCAGATGGGAAAGTTGATAAACATAAAGCTCGTCTTGTTGCTAAGGGCTTTTCACAGGTTGAAGGCATTGACTACACTGAAACCTTCTCCCCTGTTGCCAAAATGAACTCTATCCGCCTTGTTCTTTCCCTTGCTGCCTCTTTAAAATGGGAAGTCCATCAGATGGATGTTAAAATCTGCCTTCTTGCATGGGGACTTGCATGAAGAAATCTATATGGAACAACCCATTGGCTTCATCCAAACAGACTCCAGCCTTGTATGTCGACTTAAGAAATCTCTTTATGGTCTCAAGCAAGCTCCTCGGGCTTGGTATGCCAAAATGGATAAGTTTCTTTTAGAATCTGGCTTTTCTAGGTGTTATTCTGACAATACTGTCTACACCAAGAAAGTGGGCAACTCTCTTATCATCCTTGTTCTTTATGTTGATGATCTTATTCTTACTGGTAGTTATCCCAACCTTATAAACCATGTGAAGTCCAGCCTTAAAAAGAAATTTGAAATGACAGACTTAGGACACTTACACTATTTTCTCGGTCTTCAAGTCTTGCAATCCAAGGAGGGTATTTCCCTTTCCCAGTCCAAGTATGCTTGTGATATTCTTCATCATTTTCACATGGAAGATTGTAAGCCAGCTCCTTCTCCCTTTCAGTCTGCAGTCAAACTTTCAGTCTCGTGTACTTCTCCTGAAGTTGATGCTACCTTATACCGTCAACTTGTAGGAAAACTCTTGTATTTAACCCATACTCGTCCTGACCTTTCCTTTGCTGTTGGCCTTGTTGCTCGTTTTTTGCAAAACCCCTGTGAAAGTCATTGGAAAGCAGCTAAAAGAATACTTCGTTATGTTCGAGGTACAGTACAGTTTTGGATTCATTACAGTGCCAAAGCAACTCCTCTATTAGTTGGTTTCACTGATTCTGATTGGGCTGGTGACCCTGATGATCGGAAGTCTACTGCCGGTTATGTCTTCACTCTTGGTTCAGGACCTATTACATGGGCTTGTAAGAAACAGGCTGCCATTTCTCTTTCGTCAGCAGAAGCAGAGTATCGTGGTGCCGTGGAAGCTAGTAAGGAAGCCTTGTGGCTTCGTCAGATCCTATCAGAATTTGGCTTTGAGCAGCAGCATCCGACTACACTTTGGTGTGATAATCAAAGTGCCATTCAGCTTTGCAAAGATCCAGTTCAGCATCAGCGCAGCAAACACATTGAACTACACATGCACTTCATCAGAAAGCTCATTCATGACCATGTTCTTGAAGTGCAATATTGTTCAACAGATGATCAGGTTGCAGACATCTTCACAAAGGCTCTCACAGAGGCGAAGTTCACTAAACTTCGATATATGCTTGGAGTTCAGGAAGTTGTCACTAAGGGGGGATAGGCTCTAGTGCCTCCTTCCTTCTCCTATTGTGTCATATTTGTAAATCCTTCAATCCTATCCCAAGTTGTTCTTAAGGGGGGATGTTAGGATATTCCGACAATAGGAAATAGTTAAGTTCAACTTGGTCTAGTATAGAGTTAGGTATAGAGTTAGGTAAAGTGTGTTTCTTTACCATTGTACATTTTGTAACTTACAATCCGACGGTCACGATATGTAGTGATCCGACGGTTCATTCTCTCCTCGGTATTAC
>APFE031393428.1:0-14063 GCA_000404065.3 Pinus taeda | reverse complement strand
ACTTAAATTCAAAATGAGTCAAGGGATCTCTACTTGAATGGTTCATGAGGCACAATACTTGCTAAGGTTTTGCAAATGGGGTAGCAAGCTAAGTGGGCTTGATTGTGGGGAAAAACTCCACAGTTAAGCGCGCTTGAGCCAGAGGAGTTTTTGGATGGGTGACCTCCTGGGAAGTCCTGGTTACCGGGTGCAAGCCCCGGAAGTGATGATTGATGCTATGTGATTCGTTCTCCACTTTTCACTAGTTTCAATCCCACTTCTTCACCCCTGTGACGATGCAATGAATGCTAAGTGAACTATTCAAAAATCATGAGAAATTAGTCAGTTACGACTACCTCTCATGGAAATGGTCATACGTTTGAATGACTTACTAAATGATATCTAATATAATGCACTGCGTAATCCCCCATACTTAAATTCAAAAAGAGTCAAGAGATCTCTACTTGAATTACTTAAATTCAAAAAGAGTCAAGAGATCTCTACTTGAATGGTTCATGAGGCACAATACTTGCTAAGGTTTTGCAAATGGGGTAGCAAGCTAAGTGGACTTGATTATGGGGAAAAACTCCACAGTTAAGCGAGCTTGAGCCAGAGGAGTTCTGGGATGGGTGACCCCCTGGGAAGTCCTGGTTACCGGGTGCAAGCCCCGGAAGTGATGATTGATGCTATGTGATTCGTTCTCCGGAAGTGATGATTGATGCTATGTGATTCGTTCTCCACTTTTCACTAGTTTCAATCCCACTTCTTCACCCCTGTGAGCATCACCCGATGCAATGAGTGCTAAGTGATCTATTCAAAAATCATGAGAAATTAGTCAATTACGACTATCTCTCATGGAAATGGTCATACGTTTGAATGACTTACTTAACGCAGTTGAATCCCAAAATGATTTCTTACATATAACATTAAAAAAAAGAGAAATATTAAAATATATTAATTTTACAAATATATAGGAAATGATGAAAATTTGATATAAAACAATTTAAGTGATTTACTTAATCTTTTGGGGACAATTTTTAGAATATATTTTATCTTTTACCATGTTTTTATAATGACCCGAGTAACAATTTACAATGAATTTATCATGCCTTTAAATAGACTACATAATGTGAAAATATCATAAACAAAACCATAAGTTACCAAAACTGGTAAACTTCAGGTAAATAGACTCTATGCATGAGTCGAGTTTACCCTAAATACCCTAAAAATCCCCCCTTTAAACATTATTTATATACATTAACTTGGTCTTATGTTCTTTAGGATTATGCATAAGATAAAAAAAAAAAAAAATCAGATGAAAATAATTTATACCAATCTTCCTCATGAATGCCACCATCCAGAGCTATAATGGGTGATGATAAAGAACAAGCTATCCTTATTGGTTCCACATAAAAATGTTTTTCCAATCTTAAATTTGAGATGCTTCTCACCATGTGCATGATAATGCAATTCATCTTTTCTAGATCTGCTCAGAAGTATCATCTTCTCATGCTTTATCTAGAACCTATTACAACAATGCTTAAAGTCATTGGATGAAACAATACTCTCTACAATTATTTTTCCTCAAACAATTCAACAATATGTTAGTATCAATACTATCCACCATTATTTGTCCTCAAACAATTCAACAACATGTTTTTTTAGAAATATTTCAAACACCTCACTTTTGCTTTTCATGAGGTGGGGCCAAACCTTCCCAATTGCATCATCTATGAATATTACAAAATATGAGGCTCCTTTGACTTAGACCAAATACAACCAAATCTAACAATTGTAATATATTTGTTTTTCTTTCTTGGCCACTTCTCATAAATGAAACTTTTTATACAATTGTGTAGGCCTAATGATTAAGGCCCTCTGTGTTATAAAATATCACTAGTTCAAATCTAAAAAGAAATGAAATATGTACACCTCTATAAAGTTTAGCAATTAACCTTGTTCAAGGATATTTTCTTATATCATAATATTCCAATGAAAATGATAAATCAATAACCCATAACCCCATATATAAATGAAAATGAAAATTAAATAAAATATAATTTAATAAAAATTCAATTATTAATAATAAATAATAACTAAAATTAAATTATGAATAAATAATAATAAATAAAAATGATTTAAGGCAAACTTCAATTAAAAATATATATAAATCAATGATCGATAACCATCATGAATATATTAACTTCATGACTAGATAAAAACTATTTAGGTCAAACTTCAATTAAAAAAATATTTCTCTCACCGAGCCAAAGATATAAATATTATTTAAGTCAAACTTCAATTAAAAAAATATATCTCTTATCGTTGTAAATGTGTATATTAAATTATTAAAAATCTTATATTCCTAAGTTTTTGATCCCTTTTGTATTTATAAATTAATATGATATGCCTCTTATCTTTGTCTTTATATATTAATATGATATATCTCTTATCTATGGGCAGATGTATATGAAACTGTTATTTTGTATGATATGACGTATGTTCAAAGTATGGAGGACAACGGGCTGTTCATTCTGGACCACCATGATGTTTTCATGCCTTATGTGAATCGAATAAACGCTCTCCCTACCACTAAACTATATGCTTCTCGCACAATTCTGTTCCTTAAAAAGGATGGCACATTAAGACTAGTCTTAACCGAGTTGAGCCTACCCCCTTCTGAAATTTGAGGGCGTATGGGGGCACATGACCAGGGGTTGGGGCTAACCGCTTGCTCCTGTCAGTCGACCTCTAATGAATTAACACATGGTCATATGAACCCCACGGAACCTGAGGTTGGTGCCAAAATCTGTACTAAGGGCTTTATTCAAGGCACACTCCTTTTTTCAAGCAGTGAGGTCGTGTGACGCCACATATGGCCTGAGGTTGGCCCCTATACTTTACCCTGTGGACAGTTCTACTCTGGTGCATGTTTTGTGGGTTGTGACCATAGGGCTGGGGCTAAGCCCTAGTCGATGGTCTCACTCCATGATTAGGTGGGTGCAGGGACCAATGCTGGGGCTTAGCCCTGACCCAATTTCAAAATGAAAAATGCAGCAATCTTAACTCAAAATTGAGGCCTTAGATTGTTAAGTAACACATGCATGGAATGTTGGTTGAGACTCTTGGTGCTTGGGCAAAGGTCTTGAGTTCAATTCTTGTTAGGCCCCATCTAACCTAAATAAACTTTTACATGCCAACAAGAGGCCACGTGGCAACCAACTGTTAGCACACGTGGCTCTCCATTATTGGACCACTTCAACAAAACCACAACCATTACAATTGCACCATTCACAAGCCAATCACAAAAAGACACTTGTTAATCAACCATTGGCCCGAATTGTGTAGTCGAATTCACAGTCACCTACCTAGTCAGTGTACAGACTGCTGACTGGGCATACCTACAACCCAATTACAAAAAAATTAGTTATTTAGAAATTCGATCAAAACACGATATCGGGAACATACGATATCGATTTTGAGTGAAATGCACTGCGTTGGATCTTGGTCCCCGTGATCTACACACTGGTATATATTTCAAGAATTTTTTAACACTTTGTATTTCAAGCACTAAATTGATCCCTTGGATCATTCATAGAATCAAAAGATAATTTGTATCCTTCCACTCTAAAGAGTTCTACCATATTCTTAGAATCAACAACATGGATTTCGATCTACAAGGAAATAAGGCTTATTCTCTAGAAGAGACCAAATTAGAAATCAATGACTTTAGTTGTTCCTGCCCAATTCCCTAAGGGTAAATGTCCTTGAATTTATGATTCTCCTCTTGGCCCCCAGCTTATTTGAATATTTGTTTCTTTAGATTTATCTTAGGTCCCCCTCACCCTCCTTATTCCTTATTCCCTCCCCATCCCCTTCTATGTGACACCCTTTATATCCTCATCAGACTCCTTGAAGGCTTAACGTATTGGCTACATGGTCAATCTTGGATTTCCCTTGTTATGGCATCACATAAGAACCACCACCATGCATATGTTGCTCTCTTCACCTTGCATTCTTGTTACTACTATATTCATTTGGCTTGACCTTGGAATTGACCTCTGCTTAGAATCATGATGGCTGCTATGCAACCAACTCACAAAATAGAAGAAAAGATAGATCAACGACTTCAAAATCAGCCTCTTCGAGGGGGAAACTTCCTTTACATTACACAAATGAGAAATTCCTAGATGATACAAATGACAATACCTCCTTTCTATATACAGAAGTCTAAGGGATCATAATATAGTCAAATCCGAAATAAAAATAATAATGTAAGGGCACAACAATAACAATAGTGGGCTTCGATGGGACATAATAATAACAATATGGGGACAACAATAATGATAAGGGGATACAATGACAATAATATAAAAGAATACACTAGTATTATAGGGACCTAACATGCCCCCATCCTTCAGAAAAGTGTTGCCCTCAACGCTTAAGTAGTTATGGATGCTTCTGTATAAAATTATCATCCTCTAATGTGGAATCTTTAGCGAGTAAGTTCTTCCACTTGATGAGATACTCTAAAATTGATCGATTTCGTAGTTGTCGAGTTCTTGTTTCTGTAACTGCTTCAGGTTCCAATATGATTTTTCCTTCTTTGTTAAGTTCTGGCAATATTGTTTGAATTGGGAGCTTGTCACCTATAACCTTATTTAAGCACAAAACATCAAAAATTGGGTGCACGCGGGAAGTTGTAAGAAGCTCCAATTTGTATGCCATAGTACCGATATTTTGCAACACCTTGTACAGACCATAATAATTTCGTGATAATTCATTATCCTTCTTAGCTACCTTGAGGGACATTTGTTTTTATGGTTGTAGCCATAGAAATACCTAGTCACCTACATCAAAACTCCTTTCGTTGCGATGTTGATCTACCTGTTGTTTCATTCTATTTTGCACCAAAGTGAGGTTATCCTTTAAGAGTTGGAGAAGTTGTTGTTGATGCTCGATGTGATGTTCCACTACTTGAACCTTACAATTTTCTCTTAAATATGATGTGATGGATGGTGGATGATATCCATAAAGTGCCATAAATGGGGTCATTTTTGCTGCAGTATGGAAGAAAGTGTTATATCACCATTTAGCCAGAGGAAACCATTGATCCATTGTGTTTGTTTATCAGATACAAGGAAACGAAGATATGCTTCCAAACATTTGTTCACTATCTTAGTTTGTCCATCAGATTGAGAATGATAAGATGAACAATGAGTTAACTAAGTACTCAAATGAGAAACTAATTTTTTCCACAAATTTCCAGTGAAAATGGGATCTTTGCTGCTTACAATAATCTTTGGGTTTCCATGTAGATTTTGAACTGTTTCCATAAATGCAATAACAATTATACTAGATTTAAAGGGATGAGATAGTGCACAAAAGTGTGCATACATGGTAAGTCTATCAACTACCACCATGATGACACTCCTTCTTTTGGACTTGGGTAAACTTGTGATAAAATCCATTGAAACCTCCTGCCAATGTTGAATTGGAAAAGATAAAGGTTGTAATAGACTTGGGGTCTTAATTGTTTCAACTTTATTTTGTTGGCAAACCAAACGTTCTACCACAAACTTTTGAATATCATATTTGAGGCCATCCTAGAAAAGATCCTTCTTAAACCTATGGTAAGCTTTTAAAAATCCTGAGTTCCCTCCTAAGGGAGCGATGTGCAATTCCATAAGAATATTTTGTTTGAGTTGGGAATTATTATAGAGGTATAAGCAATCTTTGTACCATAACGAATAATTTTTCTAGCTAAATGTATCAGATGTACTGGGGTCTTGTTGTAACTTTTGAATGAGTGCCCACACTTCTTTGTCATTCTTCTACTCATCTCTTGCTTCATTTATCCAATCTGGTTGGATAATATAATTGATGCAAATAAATGCTTCCACATCCTCATCCTTTCTTGAGAGTGCATCTGCAACAACATTTTCAAAGTCATAACCCAACATATTTGTGTCCCATTTTTGCTGCTCTTCTGAAGATAATATTTGTTCTGAAAATTATTTAAGACTATCATGATCTATTTTTACCTTGAAGTGTATTCCCAGGTAAGGTTGTCATTTCTTAAGTGCATGTAGTATTGCCAACATTTCATTCTCATAAATACCTTTGTGTAAATACTTTCCTTTGTTTAGACAAATTTCGAAAGCAACGGGTCTTTCTTCTTGCATTTAAAAAACACCAATTCCATTTCCCGAGGCATCACATTCCACAATAAAAGGTTTTTGTGAAGTCTGGAATAGCTAAGGCTGGTGCTTGGCACATTGCCTCTTTAAGATGTTCAAAGGATTTCATTACTTCTGGAGTCCAAGAAAATGCATCTTTCTTCATTAATGTTGTTAGAGGTGCTACTATTCTCCCATAATTCTTAATAAACTTGTGATAATACCCTGTCAACCCGAGAAATACTCGTAGATGATTTATGGATGTGGGGATTTTCCATTCTTTAATGGCATTAATTTGCTAGCGTCTACCTTCACACCTTCATGAGATACAATATAACCCAAATATTCCACCTCTTGTACTCCAACGAAACATTTGGAGGTTTTTGTATATAATTGTTTCTCGTCCAATAGTTTGAGCACTCTATCAACATGTTGAACATGATCCTTCCAAGACTTGCTGTAGATTAGAAATATTCCACCTCTTGTACTCCAAAGAAACATTTGGAGGTTTTTGCATATAATTGTTTCTCATCCAATAGTTTGAGCACTCTATCAACATGTTGAACATGATCCTTCCAAGACTTGCTGTAGATTAGTATATCATCAAAATACTAGCACAATTTTTCTAAGGAAGGGTTTGAAAATGGAATCATCAAACCTTGAAATCTAGAAGGTGCATTGGTAAGGACAAAAAGCATGACCAAAAATTCATAATGACCTGCATGAGTTCTAAATGTTTTTTTCAAAATGTCTCGAGTCTTCATTCTAATTTGATGATATCCTGAAGGAAGGTCCAACTTGGTGAAGCAGATTTCTCCATGTAATTCATCCAATAATTCATCAATGACGGGAATGATAAATTTATCTTTAATAATGAGTTTTTTGAGCTCCCTATAATCCGAAGACATGCGCTATGATCCTTCCTTCTTGTGCACCAATACTACTAGAACAGAGAAAGAACTTTGACTAGGCTGAATTATACAAGCCTTTAGCATTTCTGCAACCATATGTTCAATTTCACTCTTTTGGGCATATAGATATATGTAAGGCCTAATGTTTGGAGGAACACTTCCTAGAATCAAATGAATAGCATGATCATGATCACGAATAGGTGGGAGGCCTTTGGGAGTCTCCCATACTTTGGAATGTTTGTCCAAGAATTTTCGGAGATCTAGAGAAATAGATGATTTTGGCATGGGAACCCCTAGCAAACATAATTGGGCAATTACACCACTTTTTTCTTTCTTTAGAAGCTTTGTTATGCCGTTAAAACTGAGTATCTTTCCCAGTTTCCCTGCGATACCCCCTAATTCAATTTCCTTACCTTTTGAAACAATTTTCAAGAAAAGTTCTTGAAGATTAAAAGCTATCGTACTGAAAGATTGTAGCCATTGGGCTCCTAGTACAACATCAGCATCACCCATTGGAATGGAAAGCATTGGACTATTCAAAACATATTCTCCCATGGATAGCTTGATCTTATGGCACTTTCCAGAGAAATTTATCGTTCTTCCATTTGCAACCATCACTTGACACTCTGGTGTTGGATATAAGAAGCAATTCAATTCCTTTGCTATCTTACAATGAATAAAATTATCGGTACTTCCCGAATCAATCAACGCTATTACCTTTTTCTTCTTGATATGTCCTTCTATCTTGATTGTTTGAGGAGTGGTTATTCCAACCAATGCATTACAAGATATGGTCAGATTAATTTCTTCTTTCTCTAGGCTTTGTTCCTTTGTGTATCCTCTTATTTTGATGTTTCTTGTTCCTTTTCTTCCTCCTTTTCATAATCTATGTAAAATAATTTCTTCTCAACACACATACAACCTTTAGTGTATTTTCTATCACAACTATAACAAAGCCTTTTTTCTCTTTTTTCTTCCAATTGTTGTGGTGTCAACCTTATAGGTTGTGGAAGGCTAGGCGCAACAACACTTCCATCTTTATAGTTTTGATTGGTAGACTTCCTTGTTGCCATAATTTTTCTTTCAATTTTGCTTGCCAACCTGGATGCCTTCTCCAATGAATCAGGTTCCCAAAGGCAAACCTTATGTTGGATGTTATATTTTAATGTCCATATGAACACATCAATCCTATGCTCCTCTAGAATATCCTTTACCTTTATATTCAATTTTTGGAAGTCCTCAATGTGCTCCACCATTGAACCTTTTTGTTTGAGATTTATCAATTGGATAAAAAAGGTGTTTCTTTTTGTATCCTCATAATGTGGTATCATTTCTTCCGTAAAAATTGCCCAAGTTACAATATTTTTACGAGAGAAAAGCCATTGATACCATACAAACTGATTGGGTTCCAAATATAAAGTTGCAATGCATACTTTTTGTGTGCTTTTCACATTATGGAGATCGAAATATTGCTCCATTTGTAGTATCTATGTTACGAGATCCTTGCCATCAAACTTATTCATATCGATCTTTGGAACATGGTGGGTCTTAAATCCAATGTTAGAGTCGATGAAATCATTATTAAGATTTCTTTTGTTTTCATCATGAGTTTCCTCTACTACCTTTTCGCCATTAGGAAGCATTTCTTGTAGCAATCTTTTCAAACCTCCTTTCAAACCTTCCATGCCTTTCTTCAAATCTTCAATGTTTACTTCTAAACCATCCATCTTAGCTTCTGATACTTTTTGTGAGAGTGAAATTTGTTGCACTTGGTCTCGTAATTTTGATATATCATGTTGCATTTCTTCCTCTTCTTCATGAGTCATATTGGATATTTTAGGTTTCTTACTAGGTGTTTCCATTTTCTTTCTTAGTGGCATCAGTTAATGATAATTATGCTTCACTATGTCCTTTGAATTCCTTCAAACTAATTTTTCAAACCAAACTTATGCAAAATTTTAAAAATACTACACACATTTTTTGTCTTTGTAGGAGCTCGATACTTAATCTATTATATCTCTATAATTTTAGATCTTCGAGGTCTAAACTTTTGTCTTGTGGTATCCCTCTGAGTCCTTGTTCCAACCCTGCAAGTCTAATCAATATTGGATTCTCTAATAAAGAGTTATTCCAAATATCCCATGATGGCTTGATTATAGATTGGTTCCACAGAGAGAACTTGTACAAAGTGCCACATATCATTGTTTTGACCTTCGGACTTGAAACCAATATAATAGAAACTACATTCCGTCCTCTTTCTGTATCTTTTTACGAAATTTAAATCTGATTCTCAGAGAGACAATTATGACGAGTTTCCCCAGGTCACCTATTTGAGATATAATTCAGGATCCTGCAAAAACCCTAACTTTCTTGGATCATATCTCCGAAAATATAGCGAGACAAGATCTGAAATTTGTACATGAGGTTCATCAAGATTTTGGCTCAAATGGGTTTTAATGTTAGCATCTTAAATGTCGTATACAAAAGGTATAGTGAACATGCCACGATGACCTATTTGAAGTAGAAAAACCTTAGAATCCAAAACTCCTATACCAATTTCTATACAACCAGCTCACAAAATAGAAGAAAAGATAGATCAATGACTTCAAAATCAGCCTCTTCGAGGGGGAAACCTCCTTTACTTTACACAAATGAAAAATTCTTGGATGATACAAATGACAATACTTCCTTTCTATATATAGGAGTCTAAGGGGTCACAATATAGTCAAAGCCGACATAACAATAATAATATAAGGGCATAATAATAATAATAGTGGGCTTCTATGGGACACAATAATAACAATATGGGGAAAACATGGGACAACAATAGCAATAAGGGGATACAATGACAATAATAATAAGTGAATACACTACTATTATAGGGACCTAGCAATGACTCTCTCTAGAAGTTGTACAATAAAATTTAATGATAGACTCATGTGGAGTGTGTGTATGGATAGGAGAATTGGTGCTAAATTCAACTCATGTCTAGATCCTCCCTCATTCATGACTGATTGTGTTTCTTGGATAGATCCACCACCTTTGCAGCCTAGTAATTTGGTATCTACCCTATCTTCAGAATAAACTATGGTGTCTATGTATTCATCTTTTAGGAAACTTTGCGAAGAGCTCCACTTTAGGTTTCAGTCACTTATCCTTTGGATTGTACAATTATGGGCTTGACACTATAGCTTTTGGGAAATTTGGCGAAAGGGGTTCTCTAGTTCTCAAACCAGTCTGGCAATGCTTGGGCTCCCCTCCTTGGTTGTTCTTAGACAAACAGAGGTTGCTCTGTATGAAGGTAACCTTTTCTTTCTAGTTTTTAATTTGCCATATTGTAATTGAGAGGGCCTAGATGGAAACTCCATCGAAGTAGGCTCATATCATGTCGCTCTAGGTTCCAATTCAAGTTTTTTTAAGTTGTTTAGGCTCTCTTGCACATCACTCTAGAAACATTAAGGCCTTCCTTCTTACAGGTTTTGAGAAAGCCTCTGTTTTAGAGGCAGTGTGTCAATTCTGGGTCTTTTGGCTATTAGTCAACTTTTTCTGCTCTGGTGACTTAAAAGGAAACCCAAATTCCCAATATTGTGCAATATACAATTGGGGTGTCACCAAATTGGAGACCCAATAAGTTCAAATGTGCAATCCCTTCTCCTCATCCAATTTTGGTGGTTTTCCTATTCTCTATAGTCACCTTGGGGAGGTTTGGCTCATATTCTTATGAAATTTGTAGCATTCATAGCCTCTATCTACGTATCTTCATAACTTCTGACTCCAATTTTGAGACCTCTTCGATAGAAATCCCCTTCTCTCACTATTTGTCTTCCCATGAAGCCCTACAAAGGATTGATTATGACTTGCAAGATAATTTTTGTCAAATTTATCACTCAGTGGTAGAACAAAATGATAAAATTATGGCTCTTCAACATTAGATCTCACGCCTGGTGGATGAAGTGGATGCACTCCGGGATACAATAGTGGAACTCAAGCTCAACAAAGATACCCTTACATGTCAATACCAACTTCACGAGGATCCAGGCAAGTGGAACATTGATCTTAACATACCAGTAACTGAAAATGATTAATTTACATGTAGAACATTGATCACTATAGATGTCTTTTGGTATATTTGTGGTTTTGTAAGCTTTTTTTACTGGTGTCTCTCCATGCAACAGGTTTATGGTCAATATGATTATGGGACAATATTGCAAATTGGAAATGTAATCCCCCATGTATTTGTTGCATACTTAATACCAAAACTACTCATTTTTATTTAAAAAAAAACTTCCGCTATTGATAATGACATGAAAAAGTTGGCCATTAACCAAATATTAATTATTTAAAAATGTTGTTTTGCAAAAATTAAGCTTTTTGAGAGGTTTTGCATTAACCAATGCTAACTTTGTATTTTTTCTAAGAAGTTTGAGAAATCACATCCTTCTAAATCAACAATTATTATTATATCTTAAATTCATTTTATGGCAATCTCACTAAGTGTTTTAGTGGGAAATTTGTTCACTGTGAGACTCATTCTTATTGGAAATGTTTTAGTTTAAACCATCTTATTGAATCTATTTTATAAATTAATAACATTGAGGCCAACTACAAGAGGAAGAGTACCAAGGAAAATTCAATTTTAATTAAAAGTATGCATTCAATAAAATTATTTATTGCTGCAATTTTGGGTAGATCTCAAGTAAAAACAGGGAAATTTTAATTAAAATTATACATTCAATAAAATTATTTATTGCCAGGATATGAGGTAGGTCTCAAGTAAAAACAGGTAAACGTAAACACGTAAACATTTAACATATAATGTTTAACATTTTTAATTTAATGCTAGTTCTATTTAAAAATCAATCTAATTATTATTATGTATAAACACAATATAAATTTAAAATATGAAGAGGTTTACAACGGAGAAAAAAGAGGTTTGGTAAATAAATAAAAATATAAATAAACAAGAGATATGGTAAATAAATAAAAATATAAATAAATTAGAGATATGGTAAATAAATAATGCATTTTTTTATATTTACTCCACAAACCTCTTTATCCCTATTTTTAAAAGTGGGGATACAAATAACCCCTCTGATTATGGTACGATTATGATCAACCCTCTTCTAGCCAAGTTATATGGTATTATTTTGGAAAGGAAGTTGAGCATATGGCTTGAAAGTGAAGGTAAGCGGACTAAAGGCCAAGCAGGTTTTAGAAAGTAGCACTCAACAACAGACCACCTTGTTACACTTAAGATCATTGTGGAGGAATGACGCAATGATAAATCCAATCTCTTTTTTTTCTTTGTGTACTTTAGAAAGGCTATCGATGCGGTTCTTAGAAACGACCTTTGGAACAAATTAGAAGAGCTAGAGGTTCCTTTTGAGTTGAGAGTTGCTGCTATAAGGTTATACAAGAATGTAATTGCCAAGTTAAAGAGAAATGAGGGGTGGTCGAAAGATACTAAGTGTAATATCAGAGTTAAACAAGGTTTCCCCCTCTCCCCTACCCTATTTGGCATTTACATCGACAAGCTAGAAGGTTGTTTAGAGGAAGCAGGATGTACTGGCACGATCTTAGCTGGGATAGTCATCATCCTTCTTCTCTATGCTGATGACATTGTTCTTCTTGCAAGGTGCCCATCTGATCTTGATAAGGAACTTATACTTCTTAAGGATTTCTTCTCTACCATGGGTATGATTGTTAGCACTAACAAAACAAAAGTTATGATTATCAAATCCAAGAAGGACACTTATGCTAATTTTATGTATGAGAATAGTAACTTGGAGGAAGTGTCTTCCTACAAGTACCTAGGAATTGATATTCATCACAAGTGCAACTAGAACTATAGCATTGAGAAACGGATTAATGGGGGATGGAAAGCTTATTTTGGTCTTGAAAATAATTGTAAAACGACAAACCTTGTAATGTGGGATAGAAAGAAGTTCCTCTTTGAAGCTTCAGTCACTTCGGTTATCTTATATGGATGGGAGGTTTGGGGTTGTCGCATCTCTAGAGAATCCCGGAGAAAGATTGAGCAAATCTAGAAGCATTTTATAACATATAACCTCAAAATTAAAAGCAACACTTTCCCCTATTGAGAGCCTAGCTATGACTAGGCTTCTGTTGTACAAGCACAAACTCAATAACATAGGAGACCATAGACTTCCTAAGCTAGCTTTAAATTCCAACCAAAACCATCTAAGGTTCAAACGAGGTTGGTATAAAGACAACAAGCTTGGTTAAACCATTGGGAGATCGACGAGAATGTTGCATTGCAAAACATTAATAACATTAAAAATATTGTTACTTCTAAGTTCCAAGAAAAAATGTGGTGTGGGAAAGATTTAGCAGCTAAAAGAAAATTAAGATATTATAAGGAGGTCATCAACCCCAACCTAGAAGATCAAAAGTATCTCTCTGTTTTAACTAGCTCAAAGAAGAGAATTAATATAGCCAAGATTAGAATGAACTCTCATGAGCTCCATAGTGAAACGGGTTGTTGGACAATTCCTAAAACATCATGGATGGAAAGGTTTTTCCATCTCTGTGAGAATACAAACATCAAGGATGAAAATCACTTCCTCTTAGAGTGCCTCGCGTACAACCACATTAGATCTCAGTTTCAAAATCTTTGTTGCAATACTGATCTTTCTAGCCTTTTATGTTGTCAAAATTACAGTGAGCTCAGGGGGCTTCTCTCCAAGCTTTTTGAGCATAGGAATAAAATCTTAAATCAAACTAAATAGTTTGTTTCTTTAGGTGTGATAGACCAAAGTTTGGTCTTAGTGGACGTTAACCATCATCATCATCATCATCAAAAACTCAAAAAATAGGTTTTATTTAGGTAAAGCATATCGACCAAATACCATGGGACAAATTATTATTACTAGCATTTGCACCAGATGTTGCAAAGAAAACGCCGTAAGGCATAAATTGAAGAAAGCAAATAGAGCAAAAAAATACTTTGATAAAGAATAAAAATATATTAAAC
>APFE031393420.1:0-11326 GCA_000404065.3 Pinus taeda | reverse complement strand
AAGTTGAATCATAAGGAGAGAGCCCTCTCCGATTGTAGGTGGGCTAGAACCTGCAATCCAAAGATTGGTTTGTGGTTACCTCGGCCGTATCCCTATTAGGAGCCTAGGGACAACCTGAGTGATAACATAATAGCGACTATGTTGGGGACCTCCTCAGATAAATTCATTAAACCAGTCTGCAGCTCTACAGAGGAAGAAACCGGATTGTAAAAGCCTCGATTGACCTGTATCTATGTTTTCCACTGGGGATTCAAGCGCTTTGTTAATTTTTATGAACCCCACTGAAGAAAGTGCTCCTGTTCTTCAGAGTTTATCACGCTTAGTCCTGGTCTTTGATGGTGGACAGAGATCAGGCACTTCAGAGTCTAAGCATCCATCTCGCGACTCCACTTCAATTTCAATCAAAGGATCCACTGAGGAACAAACCAATTTTTCTGACAAAGTACTCCATGTTCTCAAGTATTAACAGTGTGAGAGAATGACCAAGTTCTGGGAGGATCTCCCATTTGATGAAGCTTTAGATGAATGCAGAAAATTTTTATCAGAGTTTGAGCTTAATGAAGAATTTTTCATAGCAGTATTTTCAAAAATACCAGGCGGCCAGAATAAACTTTTCCTTGAGTTAGTTGTTGAAAAATATGAGAATGAAATAGAACTCTTGGAAGCTCAGATACAATCATATAATTTCCGCGACCCTAGGGAGTTTTACCAAAATCTTCCTCCCCTAGTCCACAGGGAACTAGTGTTATCTCCTGAATTACAGTTTGAGTATGATCTGGGTTTCAAGGAAAAGACAGAAGGACTAGCTGCTAGGCTCATTACCAAAGATGCAACTACTCCATTTGACCGAGAAGACTAGGAGTCATGCCAAAGTCTCCCTTCTCCAACTCAGGAGGAAATACTGTTACCTGCCGACTTGCAGACTCTGTATGATTCTATTTTTAAGGCAAAGACAGAAGGACTAGCTGCTAGGCTCATTACCAAAGATGCAACTACTCCATCTGACCGAGAAGACCAGGAGTCATGCCGGAGTCTCCCGTCCCCAACTCAGGGGGAAATACTGCTATCTGTTGACTTACAAACTCTGGATGGTTCTATTGTCAAGGCAGAGACAAAAGGGTTAGCTGCCAGGCTTACCACCGAGGACGCAGCCGCTCCATCTAATCAAGAAGAGCCAGAAGAAGTTCTCTCACATAATGAATTTATTGATTTTATTGCAGAATACATGGAACTTCTGCTTGATCCAAGTTCTTTAGCATGTTGTCTCAGTGAAGACCAAATTCATCAACAACAACCGTTATATACCACAATTTTCACTATGAGGGCATATACCCGAATGATGCTTGTACATTCAGAGACCAGCAGTCAGCAAGTTCATCTTATCTCTCAGTTGCTTAAGTGGCTGCACTGGTTGTTTGATTTCACCTAACGGAAAAGTAAGTGCTGGTTAGGGTAGGTAGGTAGGAGGAATAAGGCAACCAGAGAAAACAATTTTGTAGAAGACAACAACAACTAAAGACCAAGGCGTTTTGACCTGTTGTTCTTGACTTCTCGCAAGGAGAAGCCATCCCCAAGTGGAGCCACTGTTAGCTTCCTGCTGCAGCAGGGTATTCATATTTCATGATTGACATTTTACAGGCCAAATATGTCGTACTTTGCTTGTTGCAATGCTCCATATTTGCTTAAACAGTCTTCAAACGATGAAGGCTACTTCAATTTCATTCAATTGCCTTCCAAATTTTGTAAAGTTATCCTGATATCGCCAATGTTTTCAGTTAAAGGGAGGTCCGAAAAGTTTAATCTTGGTCTCCCTAGGTTTAAATTTCTTGTTTTAGAATATAGAGAGTGCAAATCTGTCCAAACAGTTTAATCTTGGCAGATTCTTAGATAGGTAGAGAAGCAGAGGAGCCCAACAGCTTAATCTGGGCCCTCGGAAGAAATAAGGGTAGTATGTAGATAGGAAAGCATCAAAAGAAAAAATGAATGATGGGTTTGCAAGTCTAAGTGCACCCAAATCAAAAGAGGAAAAAATGCTAGGTAAGTAGGCTGGGTAGGCATCGCTGAGGTTGTTGAATCCTAATTGCTGATCAGTTCCAGACTTTCAGGTGTCATCTCATTCAGGACACTATCAGCGAGAAATTCTGTGTGAGAAGCTCAAAAGAGGTATAAATAATTCCCCTTCTCTGCTTTCCCCAATCATTAACTAACTTCCCCAAAAGAGGTCAAGATCTTCTTGACACCTCTCAAATTTCATCATTTTTCATAACGCTAGCTTGAGTGAAGATCTGCTTCACTCAAAGTGTTCCATACTTTCCCGAAAGAATGGTCGTCCCCCCTTGTAACAGCCTAAGCTCTCCTGAACTTAGCGCTTTCTTACCACCTCCATATTAACCACTAACATTATTATTTAGCTCCCTATTTCTTCCTGTTCCCCCTACTAATATTAACTAATTTTCCCCTACGTAATATCCCTTCCCCTGGTTGAAAAATAACCATAAGTACCCCCGGGAATTGCTCTGTTTACCAGAAACTAAGCAAGAACCCTTAACCTCCAAAACATCTCCCCATACAATGGACTCCTTCCAGAGTATAAAATCCCTCTCAGGTAATCGGACCCCTTCCGAAACCTCAAAATGCCCTTAGAACCCACCTACCTGCTCTTTCCGCCCAAAACCTTACACTCCGCAGAACCTTAAAAGCCAGATCGCATCGCAGGATCGCACTTTCCCCTCCATGCAAGTTATGACCCATCCAGCACCACTCGACGCGATATCGCGATATCGGCGGTCGGCGGTCGCAAGCACCAAATGCCCAACATAAGCACCCTCTGTTCCCCGCCGATGGGACATTGCGATCGCATCGGAGCTAATTCATCGCATTACCACCTACATCAGCACCTCACCATGTCATTCGGTACTAGGGACCCGCCACAGCTGACGTCATTCGCCGTACAGCCGACGTCAGCAGCTAGAAAGCCGAAACTTCACGCAGGAAGAAAAATCACACTTCGGAGCTCCAGAACAAGAAATAGAGGCAGTTTTCGATTAGCGCAAAGCGCTAATCATGCATCGCTACGAGAAATAGGCCGTTTTGAGGAATCTTCGAGGAATCCTTTGATTTCTTAGCCCCTTGTGCACCGAAAAGCTCGAAAATCGTCCGATCGTGCCAAAATGATCTGGTTTAAAGACAAGAGCAGATCAATGACAAAGTTTAAAGAGTATCAGATCAAATCATCAGGCATCAAGCGTGTCAAAGAGTATCAGTCAACGACGGAAGCCATTGATGTAGCGGCAAAGAGTATCAGTGAAAATCTTGAGCAGCGGCCCGAAGCAGGAGAACATTTAATATCTTCCAGCAGATTCATAGAAAGAGGGCGAAGCCACTTGAAGCTCTCAAATCATAATTATTGCGCATTCAACTCACACCGGAGCAAAACTGCAACTCCCAAAGCACAATCATTCCAGCAGCACCGCATCTAGCCCCCAAGGGCCACATTGTCACCGTTTCTGATTCAGCTGCCCCTGGCGCAGCCAAAAATATTTACTTGCATTTAATTCCAGCGACACTTAGATTTTTGAAGAGTTTTCTAGTAGACCTGTTTAGGTCGGTTGTAATGATGTCTTTTTGATATTTTGCTTATAAATACCACCCTCAATAATGTTGTGAGGGGTTGGTTGGTTGGTAGTAGTAGTTGGTCAGTCTTCTTTCTAGCATTTTCTCCGAGCAGAGACTCGCACTGTAACTGTCATAATTTCCATAATCAGAGATTGCTGAAAGCATGGATTGCGAAACTACTTGATGTCTTCTCTTGGCCAAGGAATGATTACGGAATTCCTGTGCTTCTACATGATTCAATAAGTGTTTCTCTCCTCTGTTTACTTTTATGTTTTTTTTACCACCATTCCCCCTTCCAAATTGCAGGAAAAAAGAATAGCTTAAGATTTGTTTCATTACACCTTAAGTTCAATTTCTGTATTTCTCGATGTTTTCTTCAGAAATAGTTATGAGCATGTATACTTAAATGATCTTGTTTACATTGTTTCTTTCACATATGAGTGCATGTTTAGGAATTCTTAACTGCTCCTGGATCCCATTCATCCATTTCTCCTCTTTTTTCAGCATGATGAAATGATTCTTCTTTGCCTTTCATCCCTGATGTTCATTCCATACTTTCAGCAGGCCAATAATTGTATCCTGAGTGTCTATCCCGCTCTGTATCCCCTTGTGACCAAGAAAACGTTCGCAAGCCGCAATCTGTGACTCCATGCCCAATGGTTCGAAACTTATCACACCTTACCTTGCCTCTTTGTTCGAGAATCCTACCTTCCATCCAATCACAAACAACACTCCCTTGAAGCCAAAAAGCTAGCCTAAAATCATCAACAAAAGTTGAATCATAAGGAGAGAGCCCTCTCTGATTGTAGGTGGGCTAGAATCTGCAATCCAAAGATTAGTTTGTGGTTACCTCGGTCGTATCCCTATTAGGAGCCTAGGGACAACCTGAGTGATAACATCTCCAACCCCTAGGAACTTCCAATCATGTATTCTCTTATTTTTCGTGATGCAACCTCAAACTTAGGATAGAAAATTACTTTTAGGAAGCATCTATGAGGATTTCATCTATGCACATGCCATTTGATTTGATTCAGAGTTGCTATATTCTTCATTTTGAGATAAAGAAAGAGATGGGTTTTTTTGTAGATTTAGGGTTTTCCATTTTAGTGGGTCAATTTAGTGTCACCACTAACAACATTGTTGTAGGAAGGAGTGCTATCTCCAAGCCTTATAGAAACCCTAGGAAGAACATCAAGAGTTTCGATGGATGTTAAAAATCAGAGAAAAAACAAACTATATTGTTGAAGATCATAGCAAAAACAAACTATATACGACAACACTTTACTAGTAGAACACAACATATTTTGTATTAGGCGCGCATGGCAGAAGCTGAGTAGGCATCCCCCAGATATTAAAGTTATGGCAAGAAATACTTATTTTTGATGGATGGGGCAAAAGTTACTCCTCTCCATATGGATGGGGGAAACAACTCTTCGCGACAAGTTGGTTGGTAGCTAGTTGGATGGCTAGCAGGCAGGTTAACCCAATGCCATCGTGCTTCTGCAAAGTGCCTTTAGACTCTTATACCGCGCATTCAACTGATAAGCAGGGGGGGATAGTTAGAGTCCTAAGACAGTCTCGAAGGAAAAGACCTTACACCGATCTACAACAGCAAAAGAAAACTATATACAACAACACTTTATTGCTAAAACACAACATATTTTGTACTACTAAAGTAGACAAGTACATTAAAGCACATCACACCCATGTATAAAGAAATGAAATGAGAAGAAAATAATAAGTTAGACTCTAAAATTTGAAATACCTTTTATATTTAAAATGATTATATATATTATATATATTTATTCCTAAATATTTATCCATTTCATTTATATGTTAAAAAAACATTCACTGAAAATACTCATTTTGTGAAAAAAAATATAACTCTATTTTCACTTGGATATTCTCATTTACACCAAAATCATATTCATTAAGACTTTGAAAAATGTAAAAATGCAATGCATAGCTTGTAATGCTATTACCCTTTCCCATGCCAAAAGACAGCTTATATACCAACAAACCTGTATAATATGGTCGAGCTTATATAGCCACAAACCTAATAATATGGTCAATGTATATAGCTATATAGCTAGTTCCAAGCAACATATGAGTATAATATCATCAAACACTAAATTAATGTTTGCCCAAGTAAACATGCTACTAATTATAGGATAGTCACCACTTTGTCTTCATTTGTTCTCTAGGTTATTTGACCATTGGAATTTCCTTTTGACATAGTTTTCAGTTGATATCATAATTTTGTCTTCCATTACCTTTGGTCACAAAATAAACATTGAAATGGTTTCGCAAAGATTTACTGAAATTTACGTACAATATGATATAAAACAAATATTTGGTGAAGGAAATGCGAAGCATCAACAATAATGCTGGAAGCCCAAAAGCCATGTTGGTCGCTATTTATGCACAACTATGGACCAACTCAGCCATGTTGAAGGAGAGGGAGAGGGCCACAAATCAAAGCTCGCCTGCTTGACACTGTGACCCCAATTCCTCGCTTTCACTGACAGAGACCATCCATCGATAACCTTTCCATCGTTTCATAGGAATCCATTAACAGCAATCGCTATGACGTATCGTGGCACAATAAAGGTTTGTAGTTTGATATTTTCTTTGTAATCAGGCACCCCATGTGTGTTTGAGGGCGTTATTCTGAGGTCTCGAAAATACTTGAAACACTAAAATGGTAGATAATTTATAAGTAAAACTGATGATTCCAATAACTGTGTATGAAATTTCATTCCGTTACTTGGCTTTTCTTGCCACACAGAGCTGGCGCTTGTGTTTTTGTAATGAAATAAATGTTTGACATTGTGTGTGATTTTCAGTTCATAGATCTTGATGGGAATACGAGGCGTGTAATCGTTCGGAGGATATCAAGGGATCGTCCTGCAATATGTTTTTCACGATTCATAAACGAAATTATCCGCCCATTGTTTCAGCTAAATAATGAGGGGATTGTACGTGTAAAGTTTGAAAGAGACGGGGACACGGTAATGGTAGAGAATGAGATAGGGTGGCAAGAGCTGTGTTTGGGTTTAGAGCCTAACCAAACAGTCTTAGTGAAATTCGATTATGACAATCAAGCGGGTATTCAAGGCCGTTTACCACTGGGTCCTCCACTGAATCTACAACTTCGATTATGACAATCAAGCGGGTATTCAAGGCCGTTTCCTACTGCGTCCTCCACCTCCGCCTCCGACTCTAAAATCTACTATCTTACTCAGATGAAATTAGAATTGTGCAATTTTTTTTTGGAATGTGATAGATGTTGAAAAAAGTTATTCATGTGAACATTGTTGAGTATTTTAGTGTAATTATTTCAGATGGTGTGGTTTTCTATCAGCAAGTTATTTGAAATAATTGATTAGAATTGCGCAATTTTTTTTGGAATGTGATGAAAGTTGAAAAAAAGTTATTTATGTGAACATTGTTGCATATTTTAGTGTAATTATTTCTGTGGTGTGGTTTTCTATCAGCAAGTTATTTTAAGTGGCGTGATTTTCTTTGATTAAGGGCGATACAAAACACATTATCATTTGTTTTTTAATTATTGTAAAAATTGATTGTGTAGAGTTTGTTTTTGTAAATTTAGTGGGACTACATCTTCATTATGTTTAATATATCACCGGAAGCACTCGATCATGTATATCCAAGCGCTGTAGAAAATTGTGTAGACATTTAAAAAATGATTGTGAATATTCATTTTATTTAGTTGCTTTACAAATAAAGTGTATGAAAAATTATAAAACATATATTTTTATTTAGAGTAAACATAACATTCTTTATTATTATCGATATAATTTTTTAATGATAGATTTAGATGTTACACTGAAAACATTTTATAAACTTTCATATAACTTATTTATAAATTAATTAAAAAATATTTAAATTAAATTAAATGTTAACATAACTCAAATGATCTTAGTTTGAGTGGTTTGGTGAATAATTTTTTTACTTTGTTGTGTGATTCAAGACCCCTCAAACATATTGTATCTAGCATATTAGTAGAATTTATGAAAATTTGTATCTAATGTAAGAGTAGCAACCCATCTTTTCAAAGTTACTAATTCTCTAAAAATTCTTATTAATTTATTAAAAACAAAACAATTATATATTTTAAATTTAAAGTATTATATATATATATAATTTTGAACTTACATACCCAAAATCTCAAAACCCAATCATTATTAATGTTTTAGTCTTTTATAGTGTTCAATCTTCACTATGATACCCACAATCTTCACCATATAACCATATTAGACCCACAATCTTGAATCTTCTATTTTGAAACCCAATTGTTATTAATGTTTTAGACTTTCATAGTGATCAATCTTCACTATGATACCCACAATCTTCACTATATAACCATGTTAGACCCACAATCTTAAATCTTCTATTTCGGAACCAATTGTTATTAAAGATTTAGACTTTCATAGTGATCAATCTTCACTATGATACCCACAATCTTCAATATATAACCATGTTAGACCCAATATCTTGAATCTTCACACCACCTAGGATCAGGATCGAGACCTCTAGAGAAGGAAATGTTGGACATCATCAGTTAATTAGCTCAAGTTTTGTGAGAATGCCATATTCTGGTCGATGCCTTGTCACAAGGAGTGATGGGATGGGTTGGCTTAGCTCTTGAGAGCTATTCGATGCCAAGGAGGTTATACACCTTAGAAGTAAAATAAGCTAGGTCTAGTGGCTCTAAGGAATTTATGTCAAAGGATTAAATATAAAAGGGATTACTACATGAATTTCATAGCAGTGACATAGCATTCTCTATTGGTGGTATCAAAAACCTTCATGAAGCCCCTTTTCATGGTTGGAATTTGTATTCCTTTTTACATGTCAAACAATATATTTTTAATGTTTTGGTTTTATATATTTTCTATAAGTTTTAGATCTTTATATTTCAGATCAAAAGAAGGTAGGTATAAAATTGTCCCTTTCAACAATGAATTTTAAATTAAAAATATTCTCTAAAAAAGAATTGAAATTTTAATTAAAAATTTGCCTAATAAAAATATTATGTCAATACCTTTTACCTTCATATTCATATATTATTTCAACAAATTTTTATGTATACCATTATAAATGGTTTACTTTAAGAATATACCATTATAAATTGTTTACTTTAAGAATATGCTTTTATATATACTACTATAGATGCTTTACCATAAGAATAGGCAAGTAGTCTCAAGAGGACTGAAATTAGATTTGTGTGACAAAGTTATTTCTAAAATTGAGGTTTTAAAAAAAATGTTTATCATATATATGTAATAATTGAAGAAAAAAAATTGATTAGGTTGAGCATATAATTGTCAAAGGAGGTTGGGAGGGGTGTTTGTCACTTCATCGCTTCTCAGTTGTATGGGTAACCCCTCTAATGCAAAGTTGCATGCGAACTTTAATTATGTCTTGAGTGATGATATTATTGATGTAAGTTTTTGGGTACATGATTGCAACGTGTGGACTTGCTTATTTAATTATGAGTGGGAATGCACCCTTGCTGCTAGTGGGTCTAAACTTCACTTTGTGCTTTAGTGCTATGACCAGTTTGGAGGGTGGTTTTATGTGAAAATGGCGTGAGCTTTGGATTTTCCTAGTGTGGGAGTCATTGGTCAATGTCTTGCCAAAGGAAGTGACCCACACTGGTTTCCTTGATCTCTTATGCATGGTGTTAGTGTGGGAGTGTTGGTCTAATGTTGTGGTGACCAGTGGGAGCATTGGTCTAGGGTTTGGAGCTACCAGAGACATGCAGAGTGGAATCACATGGAATGATGAGGGTGGTGTTTTAGAATTCAACAAAAATACCTTTCAACGGTCCCAGTCATGGTCTTTGTCAGCCTCAGTTTTCCTGAATTGTGAGGTATGGGAGTTGGCTTCTCTATGTTGAAAATAGCAACAAGAAATGCTAAAAATAGAATTGCTAAAAATAGCATTGCTATAAATAGTAGTTTAGCCAGTGTTGATCTTAGCAACAATGGATGGAAAAATGGAAGTGCTAAAAATAACATTCTATAAATAGCATTTCGGGATACCTTCCTATTTTAGTCAGTCCCTAAACTAAAATAGTGAAGTAAAATTTAAATTTGATCTTAGCAGCAGTTTGTAAAATAATTAATTAATTCATCTTGAGTTAATTAGTTAAGGAAAATCAAACTTAAAGTCTAGGGGGGAACATGCAACAATTTCTCCATTAATTGAGGAATTTATCTACCAATTAAAGAGATAAGGATGAGTTGTAACATTGAGTTCTAATTAGTTGACTTAGTTAACCGAGTCAAGTCCAGCTAGATTAATTCAAACAGTTTGTTGAATTAATGTAAGTTCAGTTAGTTAATGCTTGCATGCATGTAACTATTGCACTTCAAATAAATAAGTATTCTCTCATAAATAACTCATGCATGTTAGTTCAGACAGAGACCCAGTTGAGATCAGATGGAGGGGCAGATATCAGTTGCTAGAATATTCCATTGTAAATATTCCTTGCATGCAGAAGGACTTTCCTTGAGGATTTCTGATCCTAATTGGGTCCTTAAACTCTCTTAAAGTTACCCAAAGTCTGTAAAGAAACTCATGCTGAAGTTCAAAGTCTTGTGGATATCGAGCTTATTAGAAATAACCTCTGAATAATGGCAATTTGTGGTCAGCATGGAACAACGAGGACCCTCAGTCAAAATGCGCACATTGTTGGCCCATGGCGACTGCGCACTGGCACAAATTGGCAATCGGGAGGCCAAATCCAAAAACAGAGGCAATTTTTGATATGCGATTAGCACTAAAGTGCTAATTACGTATTGCAGGGCATCCCCCTTAGTGAAGGAAAGCCCCAAGCACTCGATCACGAGGAAAAGGCATAAAACCATACGGGAATCGTTGATTCCATCAAAAGGCAGGTCTCGTGCCAAAACTGGCAAGATACTGCGAGCACTTCAGGCGGTAAGCGGGTTCGACTGAGTCCTGCGCGATTCCATACACTGGGTGACATGTGTCCAGCGGATGAGAGAGAAAACCACTCACATCACACGAGTAAAGGTCATGCAACTTACCCACGCTATATGGATGGAGACCGTAGGATCTAGAGGCTCCAGATCAATAGCGAAGATGCGACCAATGGATGACCAGATTTGACAAAGTCATAACACAGATTGTGTGGGATTTTGAAGTCCAATGTGGATGATGAGTTGGCAAAGATTCGTGTTTCATGGGCATTCTTGGAGTAAATGGAAATAATGGTCGTTTCAAACAATCGAGTGTTTCCGGTGAACCTCACACTTATCTGTTACAGAATATGTGGCCATTTCCCTATGAGGTGTGATGCAATGACTGTAACAGTGAAAAGAAGGGATTCAAATGGATAGAGGTAGGGAACGAGAGAGCTGAAAGAAGAAATGAATAGTCAGGAAGCAGATGGCTTAAAGCCACAAACTGACAGAGATAGAGAGGAGAGAAGAAGAGAGGAGAGTGAACAACGAGAAAAAGTTGAATGTGCAGAGAGTCTTTGGAGTCACTCGAAGGTCGAGTGAAAAGCCAAAGAGTTCAATTGACAACAAGATATTGTTGTTGGAGTTGCTTGGAGATCGAGCAACTCACAGAGGCATGCGAAGGCCAAGAGAAAGAGCTTAGAGAGCCAGAGCAGAGAGCCATGAGCTGCAGCCAGAGCCAAGATCTAGTGCAA
>APFE031393411.1:0-7500 GCA_000404065.3 Pinus taeda | reverse complement strand
ATTTCTAACAGCTTTACCGATCGAACGATGAATAACTTTCCCCTACGGCCACACCGCGCATCGAGGCCACCTAGGAGTCCACCCAGACAGCAGCAATGGTGGACCTCGATCACTTGACCGCCTGCTGCAACCATGATGCAAAGGCAAAGGAAGGAAATAAATGCAAATCAAGAGGCTCGCTACACAATACAAGAGCATATCCGAACAAGAGGAGGGATCGGGCAGCCCCACACCCCATGCACCCAACCATATGGGACCACAACAACAAAGGCTCAATGGAGCGCCGAGTAAACTTTCACCATTCTTATCGTTGGGATGGGCAAGAGGGACGGGGATGAGCATGGCCCACACTACCGCTCATGTGCTACCGAGTGGGGATGGAGAGAAGATGAAAATCGGCCACCCTACAAATGACCCAGGGCCATCATTCGGGCAAACCCGAAAACACAACTTGATTTCCAACCCACCTTTCACACGGAAATAAAACCTATCGATGGTATCATCTGAAGGGGCACAAGGGGACCAAGACAAGCTAGGGAGCCACACCACAACAACCCATACGGCTCCAAAAACTTAGAGAGTAGAAGGGGAGTTGTTCATGTATGCCTCCCAGAATGAGCATGGCCAACATTACCTCTCGTGTGCTACCGAGTGGGGATGGAGAGAAGATGAAAATCAGCCACTCTATAAATGACCCAAGGCCATCATTCAGGCGAACCCGAAAACACAACTCGATTGCCAACCCACTTTTCACACGGAAAGAAAACCTGTCGCTGGTATCATCTAGAGGGGCACGAGGGGACCGAGATGAGCCCGGGAGCCACACCACAACAACCCATACTGCTCCAAGAACTTGGAGAGAAGAAGGGGAATTGTTCACATATGCCTCCCGGGATGAGCATGGCCAACATTACCACTCATGCGCTACCGGGTGGGGATGGAGAGAAGATGAAAATCGGCCACCCTACAAACGACCCAAGGCCATCGTTCAGGCAAACCCAAAAGCGCAACTCGATTGCCAACCCACCTTTCACACGAAAAGAAAACCTGTCACTGGTATCATCTGGAGGGGCACGAGGGGACCAAGAGGAGCCTGAGAGCCACACCACAACGACCCCGAGAACTTGGAGAGCAGAAGGGGAATTGTTCACATATGCCTCCCGGGACAAGCATGGCCAACATTACCGCTCATGCGCTACCGAGTGGGGATGGAGAGAAGATGAAATTCGGCCACCCTAAAAACGACCCAAGGCCGTCGTTCAGGCGAACACGAAAACACAACTCGATTGCCAACCCACCTTTCACGCGGAAAGAAAACCTGTCGCTGGTATCACCTGGAGGGGCACAAGGGGGACCAATACGAGCAAGGGAGCCACACCACACAAACCCATACAGCTCCAAGAACTTGGAGAGCACAAGGGGAGTTGTTCACGTATGCCTCCCGGGACGAGCATGGCCAACATTACCGCTCATGCGCTACCGAGTGGGGATGGAGAGAAGGTGAAAATCGGCCACCCTACAAAAGACCCAAGGCCATCGTTCAGGCGAACCCGAAAACACAACTCGATTTCCAACCCACCTTTCACACGGAAAGAAAACCTGTCACTGGTATCATCTAGAGGGGCACAAAGGGACCAATACAAGCCAGGGAGCCACACCACAACAACCCATAAAACTTGGAGAGCAGAAGGGGAGTTGTTCACATATGCCTCCCGGGACGAGCATGGCCAACATTACCGCTCATGCGCTACCGAGTGGGGATGGAGAGAAGATGAGAATCGGCCACCCTACAAACGACCCAAGGCCATCGTTCAGGCGAACCCGAAAACAACTTGATTTCCAACCCACCTTTCACGCGGAAAGAAAACCTGCCGCTGTTATCATATGGGGGGGCACAAGGGGACCAGGACGAGCCCGGGAGCCACACCACAACAACCCATACAGCTCCAAGAACTTCGAGAGCAGAAGGGGGATTGTTCACATATGCCTCCCAGGACGAGCATGGCCAACATTACCGCTCATGCGCTACTGAGTGGGGATGGAGAGAAGATGAAAACACAACTCGATTGCCAACCCACCTTTCATATGGAAAGAAAACCTGTCATTGGTATCATCTGGAGGGGCACGAGGGGACCGAGATGAGCCCGGGAGCCACACCACAACAACCCATACTGCTCCAAGAACTTGGAGAGCAGAAGGGGAATTGTTCACATATGCCTCCTGAGATGAGCATGGCCAACATTACCACTCATGTGCTACCGAGTGGGGATGGAGAGAAGATGAAAATCGGCCACCCTACAAACGAACCAAGGCCATCATTCAGGCAAACCCAAAAACGCAACTCGATTGCCAACCCACCTTTCACACGGAAAGAAAACTTGTCGCTGGTGTTAGCACTTGAAATTTCACCTATGCTGAGATAGACAAATCTCAAGGCTACATCAAACCATCAGCCTCGTAGCTAGCCCTACGAGGAAGGAGAAGGCTCTCTCCGGTCAAACTCGGTGGATTTTTCAATAGGATTAGTTGACCAATTAGAAACACTGATATTAGGCTATTAAACTGATAAGGAGGGTTGATTTAAAATTTTTGAGGTTTTTGGTGGCAATTGGAGGGAGTGCAAGTCAGGGTGCGGGGATTGAGCTCAGGTTTTGCAGGTGGGTTTTTGGGGCAAGGTAGGAGTTTGTGCTGATGCCTTTAGCTGAGATGAATGATCAAGGAAGAAAAAAGAGAAGCTAAGGAGGGCAAACAATGACTTTGAATCCTCTCTAGGCAGTGGAAAACATAAACATTAAACAAATTTGAAAGCTAAGCATGGCAAGCATGAATTCAAACTTTATCACTTCATTTGTTTAATAAGCTGCGATAAAGAAATAGATGGAACACATAAACACACTTACAATTACAATAATAGAACATACCATCAACACAAGAGTCCACAAGAATCCCAATGATGTCTGCAAAACCCTGGTCTTCCTTTTCCTCAAATTGCAGAGATACAAGTGAAATATACAATAGGAGTTTCTCCCTCAAGAGTTCAACCATGAAAATGAGTAAGAGAAGGCATAATATAGAAGATCTAACTCCTTTCCCCACCTCTAGGGGTCGAGCTCAGCTTCCTAGGAGCTGTTGCAACTAATTCTAAACTAATCACTAGATAATAGGCAGTCAAAACAACTTGCCTCTAAAACTTAGGAAACCTATCCATGCATTAAATATTTACCATTTACATCAAGGAAACTTCTAGAAGTGGTCAAGGAGAGTAAAAGTATCTAAGTTCCATGAAAATTACACAAAAATCCATCATTTACATGCCTCAAAAGTCAACCAAGGTGAAAACAGTGTTTTGCTTGCCGAATTGGTCAAAACAGGCAAATTTCCTTGACAGGTCGCGCACATCACTCTGACTGGTCGCGCACATTCACAACTCTGTTTGAGGGCCTTTCCGGTGTCTAAATCAGGTGAAAGATAGCTCGTTGGAAAGGTGTGCGAGTCTACTTTCCAACCCCACTATAATTTTTGAATTTGGAGATTATTGGACCCCTCAAAAGTCATTTCTCCCAAGACAGCTTTCTGCAACTCAAAATAGGGGCAGAAAGTCAAAATTTGCATGCATTTTGAGCTTTTGGAAGCCGAAATCTCCATAAAATCTGAAACCCATCCATAGGCAAGTGTATTTTTGCATGAAAATTCCAAAAATGCAAAGTTTTCCCCATTTTGAGTTTCCCCCATGTATGGTGGCGCGCAGGGTGAGACCAGTCAAATGGCCAAAACCTGTAAAATTTCCAAAAATACCAAAAATGCCTCAAAACTCTCAAAATTTCTTGGGTTTTCTGCTAGGAGGAAGCTAAGGAGTATCATGGTGAGTGAGAGAGGCCTCAGCCAAGATACGGAGTAGGTTGGTCTTCTTCCTCCCTTTGAGAGCCTCGGTCAACCTCCTTTGAAGAATCTTCATCCTTGCCTTACAAACATGCATCCTTGCCCAATAATGATTCTTCATGTTCTTTAGCAACTTCTTTTCTTGGTTGGCCTTTGCCAACAACCTCTCTAAGTGTGTATTCACCTGGATAAGCATGGATTCCCTCTCCTTGGGCAGTAATTCACCGGGCCTCCTACGGTTGATGACTCGATCACTTCGAATCCTCCACATCTCATCCAACTCTTTCTCATCCTCTAGTTGTTTGTTACGCTGCTCAAGATAGTTTATTGTCCATTGGGCCATGTTGAGCTTCTGCTGTAACAAGAGGTTTTCCGCCTCTCTCTGTCGAATGATCTCATGCAAATCTGAAGTGGGGGAGCGAGCATCAAGATCAATGATGTCAACCTGTGTGTCACTGACTCTCTCCTTCTCTACCATGGGCTGTTTTCCCTCCCGTACTGTTGTCGGAAACAAGGCCCCTTCCACCTGGTGTGGAGATAACACTCGTGGTGCTGATGAAGAAGGCGAGACCCCTTCCACCTAGTGTGGAGAAAGTACTCGCCGAGCTGCTGCAAATAAGGCCTTTGGGAAGGGAAAGGGGTAGGGCTTATTTCCTTGCAAATATAAAAGGGAAATTGACATGGAAACATAGGGAAAATGAGAACAAGGGGAAACAATGAAACAGCAATAAAACCCTAGCACCTTTTACAAATTTATAAACAGCCATATGGAGTGTTTCTTCTTGCACAATTTGATCATTACAAGAACATTCATGATGTTTCCCAACTAATCCAGCAGCTATTCACAAGTTTGAAGGGCCTACCTCAAGCAATTTGATGAAGTAAAGGAGCTTGAGCAATTCTAAAATGAGCTGGGGGAAGACAGCTTGACATGTCACGCCCTTTTGCAGGAGGCTTTTGGAGGCCTTCCCAGTGTCAGAATCGGGTTTAGGATAGCTTGTTGGAAATTTCTTTGAGTCTACTTTCCAACCCAACTGGAATTTTTCAATTTGGAGTTGATTTGACCTGTCAAAAATCAAATCTCCCAAGACTAGTCAAAAAGTGCCAAATGAGGCTGCCTCAAGGAAGAGTGCTTTACAGTCAACGTTTGAATGCCTTCCGCAACCCAAAATTTAGCTCATGATAGCTCATTGGAAAGCTATGTGTGTCTAGTTATCATTTGAACCATCAAGAAAATAATTTGGCCAACCAAGCTAGGAGAAAACGTGATTTTACCAAGGTCACTTCAGAGGTGTCTTTGATTCTCCTGAGGCAACGGTATTCTTGACATTTCTCTCAAACCATGACACCTGTGAAAAAAGTGAAGGAGGCTTTTCTTCTTTGGAATTTTTTGGACAAAAACCTCTCTCAGTTGTCCCAAATTCATCTTTTATTGCTCTGGAACATCACTTGAGTGCAACTTGTCCCGATGTGTGAAACAAGAAATGTTGTCGAAATGGAGCGAAATGAAGGGGATAGGGGGCTTCTAAATTCTTGGGGAAATTTTGGGGAGTAGGGAGGGATGTTAGGAAGTAGGGGAAAGTGGAATCTGAGAGATTGAGTGAGGGTAAAGGGTCAAAAAGGGCAAAACCCAGGCCCAACCTAGAAAATTGCCAGGTTGTAGCTAGAAACTAGGGTTTGTGGAAAAATGAGGAATTTGGCAGATCGGAGTGTTGGGAAATGCTTGATAAGGTACATTAAGGATAGGGGAAGGTGTATGAACATCAGGAAACAAGTTTTTCTGATGATTTGACCGTCCAAGAGAAATTGGCTTCAAAACCCTAGGAGAGGGAAATGAACTTGCCAAGGCACAACTGAAGCATGAACAAGGTGTAAAATGACTCATTAGACACTGACTTGATAATGAAAACCCTATGAATGATGATAGACTCAGCTAAATAGTGACATAGATTGGCATTTGGGAAACTTTAGAAGGAGTTAAAGCAAACCCTAGACCTAATGCCTAGCGACCAAATTTTGCTTGAAAACTCACTGAAATGACAAAATTTGACCTTGACACTTCAAAATCAATTTGTAAGAGCATATTTGATCATTGTAGGAAGGCTGGAAAGACTAACATTAACATTGGCTCCAATGGGGATGGTAGCTCCTTGGACGTGCCAAGAACCTCAGACCTTTGGGAGAGCAGACCAGTGCTTTCAACCATTGGGCGATGGAGTCATTATTTACATATGCGACCCGAACCGGGACAGCTTTATTGACTTTAATAACTGACTGAAACTTAACTGAAACTTGACTCAAACCAACTCGATGACAAATTGAAATGATGGAAGAAACTTGATTCTAACAAATTAACTCAAAACCTAAACTGAAAACTGAAAACTTGATGGCAGTACATAACCGCCTAGGTTACATGACAACATACCATCAAACTATATCATAATGCCAATGTAACCAATCAAGCAGATGCCTTCTTGACTAATTTTCCCAATCATATCTCATGATCAACAATAGATACTGGTAACTGGGCATCCAAAACCATCGCTGACCATGATCTCTTTCATCACTGAACCCAACAATAATTACTTTCACTGCTGACTGTAACAAATCTGCCATTGGATCCTGGAAAACATGAAGACTTGACATTGCCACCTTTTGCTAAAATATCAAGGTGTCCTTTATTTCAAATTCTGATCTACCTTCTGTTAGTGTTAGTCTTTACAGCCTTCCTCCAGTGATCAAACATGCTCTTACAAAGTGATTTTGAAGTGTCAAGGTCAAATTTTGTCATTTCAGTGAGTCTTCAAGCAAACTTTGGTCACTAGGCATTAGGTATAGGGTTTGCCCAAATGTCAGTCCATGTCATCATTCAGCTGAGCCTATCATCATTCATAGGGTTGTCATTATCATGTCAGTGTCTAATGAGTCATTTTATACCTTATTCATGCTTCAGTTGTGCCTAGGCAAGCTCATTTCCCTCTCCTAGGGTTTTGAAGGCAATTTCTCTTGGGTGGCCAAATCATCAGCAAACTCATATCCTGATGTTCATACACCTTCCCCTATCCTTAAAGTACCTTATAAAACACTTCCCATCCCTTAGATCCGCCAAATTCCTCATTTTTCCACAAACTCTAGTTTCTAGCTACAACTTGGCAATTTTCTTGGTTGGGCCTGTGTTTTGCCCTTTTGAATCCCTTCCCCTCACTAAATCTCTAAGATTCCACTTTCCCATGCTTCCTAACATCCCTACCCACTCCCAAAAATTTCCCCAAGAATTTAGAAGCCCCCTATCCCCTTCATTTCGCTCCATTTCGACAAAATTCCTTGTTTCACACATCGGGACAAGTCGCACTCAAATGATGTTTCAGAGAAATCAAACATGAATTTTGGGAACCTGAGAGAGGATTTTGTCCAAAACATGCCAAGGAAGAAAAAACTCATTTACTTTTTGCACAGGTGTCATGATTTGAGAAAAATGTCAAGAATATGGTTGCCTCAGGAGAATCAAAGACACCTCTGCAAGTTACCTTGGGAAAATCAAGTTTTCTCCTAGCTTGGTTGGCCAAATGATTTGCTTGATGGGTAAAATGATAAATAGACACAAATATATTTCCAATGAGG